>VZQC01009449.1:9141-52193 GCA_009823505.1 Rhizomys pruinosus
TTTTGAGGTTATCAGTGAGTGGGAAGGTCTCCTTGTAGTTTTTCTTCAGTTGCTTGTGGTTGGTGTTGTAAAAGAAAGGCTACTGATTTTTCAGATTTATTTTGTATTCGGCACTTCCGAAACTCTTAAACATTCTAGGAGGAAAAACATCAATGAGCTTTGCAGGTACAATCTGCTGGGCTGAAAGATAGTTATGTTAGTGAGAGTGAGACACAAGTGCCACGAAAAAAAAGGACAAATGTGCTCCTCACTAAGTGGACTGCCTAGTGCCAAATAATCCCCATCATATAACTTTTAACTCAAGGCGAGGGAATCTTTAAGTAAAAGACACAATCAGAACAGAACTGCATCAGATAACTGACTTGATATACGATGAATTGGGAAATGGGATGGGAGCGGCAGGAGAGGGACTACCACAGGTAATATGATTCGATTAATGCATATTTTTATTGAACCGTGAGTTCAACAAATATCCAGTTTTTGCCAGACTCTATCTACAGGCTTACATGGTGTTTTGAAGACGTTAGTGAAGTAGATATGTGTATATTCAAACACATTGGTTTAACAGCTGATAAAAAACGGTAATACATGCGTTGTAAGGGTTAATTGGAGATATAAATTGTTGTTTTCCACATTTATTTTACATAAAATCTGTATAAACAATAAACTTATGGGATTGGCACATAGCAAATGTTCTCTATAATTTTTTGTTGTAACTATACACCTTGTGTTAGCCATCTCTTTCAACTATAAGATGATTTTAAACAATTAAATTAAATTAACTGCATCCAAGTTAATCACCATTAAGTCACCCAAAAACAGCATGTGGAGTACTTGATGAAATCTGTTGCCTTGATTCCACCTATACAGATATGTATTGAATCACAAACTGCATTCGGGAGACGTCATGGGGTCACATAATAAAACAAACACTAGCAGAAAGATAAAAAGGGGAGGAATAGCAGAGTAGATATGAAATATTTTTGTCCTAACCTTTGCAATTCAAATCTTTAAAAACTAACTAATGGAAAAAGTTTGTATACTTCCTAACAGGTAACAAATTGTCACTTCAAACTTAATGCGGCTGGGAAGAAAAGATTCACGCTTGCATTGAGGTAGGTGTACCAGAAGTGCCAACCGAAAGGTTGGCCGTCTACCGACATTGAAAGGAAAGAAATGCCTCAGATTGCTAACAAACATTCAAACCCCTCTGTGGACTCCTCTTGTAACAACTATTATAATGAAGTTCTTCCTAACAGAAAATTACCTTAACTTGGTTGCCACAAAGATTTTATAGAGAGAATTCTTACCTCCCCCCTCATAGGAACAAAGGAGAAATATGATTATGATAACTGAGGTCGATTCTCCTAGGACTGGTAATATATTTGGAGACCAAGACTATTATAGAGGTAATATCTCTTATCATTAAAACTGGTAACACTGCTTCTTAAAGTGACTAATAGACATTAGGAAACTGTGAAAAGGAGTTAATTCTCTATTCAGAAACAAATATACATTAAAAGTCCCTTAACTTTATGCACGTTAAGCAAACATATATAATACAGGAGCTCTGGACAATACAGCAATGGATTATTTCTATAGTCAAGGAGATTTTGGCCAGGGGATCCAAGCCCACAACAAACGGTAACAGCCTCCTTGCCTCTAAACCTGGGAACCTGCAAGAGTATGAGAGGCAATAAGGCCCTGCTGTCAAAGACCATAATCGTTAACATTGGAAAGATAAGCATTGAGCACACTGTAGCAAAGTGTAAACAGATGGCCCTCTGGAAAATACCACCGGGAGTGTTACCAAAAGGCCACTTAAACCTAAAGCAAATATGGTCTCCTTGAATCAAAGCAAGACTCCTCATCAGCACCAGCTACACCTCACCTGCCTGGAAACACTGTGCAGCAGAGGCAGCCATATGCCTGTATATCCTAAATCTAATTGGCTATTTACTCTCTCCTTGGAGGAATAAGCCATGGCTGATGCCACAAGCTTACATCCTCTAAAGGTTAGGAGATGTTATAAGCCACAGTAAGACACTGTCATATGTAACAGAAAAATGTATAATTCATGGGTTAACATACCATCCAAACATCTGTGTCTATACCAAAGTAACCTACCGTAACAATTAGTACTGTTTAAATACCTATATATTTAATTGCTTGTGCTTCATTAGTATGATCGAAAGGTTAGTCCTGGACAAACTGTCAACCCATGCAAGGAAACAGCCAGAACTGACCAGAGACCAAGACAACATCTCCAGAGAAAGTAGACTGTTTTGCTTCTCATCCACTTGTGCCCCTTTTCTAAGCCTAGGCAACAATCTGTGGAAGAGGGGGCATGGTAGATTGTAAGGGCTGCAATTGGGGTGAATTGTCAAACTACAGCAATATAGTCTGGACACTCATTTGATCAACTTGATTGAACATACAAGCCCCCCCGCTGCTGGATGGTGGGACCCATGAGCTGTGTGTGTTTGGGCACAATTACTTGCAAATTGGTTTTACATGAAGGATGCTTGTATTCATAAATAATCACTCATTGTTAAAAAAATGAAAAAAAACTGAGAGAAAGATGCAGGATAGTTATGGCAGGATGCATGATCTGGGATGGGGTGGGGTGGGGTGAGGGGAAGGGAAAGGGAACTATGCCTGAACTGAATTGGAAAATGATGTATGAAATACACAAAGCATCAATAAAGAAAAGGAAAAAAAAAGAGATCGTTATACTTTAACAGTGCCAGTGGCAGAAGGGCACAAGGGTACTACACCTGTTTCTAGGGCTTCCCAATGCTCCCTTTTAAGGGACAATAAACAATTTATTTTGAACTGCTTTATTTATTTATTTAAAAATGTTTTTGTTGATATTTTGAGGATTTCATACATCATTTCTCAGTCTAATTTAGACTCATTTCAATTTCCATGCCCCTTCCACTGCACCTGAGTTCATGCATTCTGCCATACATGTCTTGTATCTTTTTCTGAGTCGTTTTGAATTTTTTTCAAAGCAGAGGATCATTGTTTTTGGGAGAACTTTACTGTTCCAGTCTGTTTTTTTCCCAGTTCTTTTGTTGTTGTTGTTCCCTCAAAGATGTATTGCTTCAACACACACACACACACACACACACACACACACACACACACACACATATATATATATATATATATATATATATCACACCTATACTAAAATTTTGTCATCTGAAAATATACTGTATGTTATTTACCAATCATGTTTCGGAATACAAGTTTTTCCCTATTAATTTTATATTACTCTAAAATATGCATACATACCCTCCGCCCATATACCAAGTTTACAAAGTCTGAAATAAGTAGTAGATTAATTCTAGACCCTGTTAAGGGATTCACATTATGGGAGCACAGTTGCTTTCAGCTAAATAGGAATATAACATTAACATTTCTCGGTTTGCTTAACTAAGTACATGGTGTTAGCATCCACAAATGAGGGACAACATTCTAGTTTGTACTTCTGGGACTGTGTTACTTCACTCAGCATAATATCTTCTAATTCCATCCATTTACTGGCAAAGTTCATGATGTAATCTTTCTTTACTGTTGCATAGAATTCCATTGTGTACATCACTGTGTATATGTAACACATTTTCTTTATCCATTCATATGTTGAGGGGCACTGGGTTGATTCCAGCTCTTCATTATTGTGAAGAGAGGTGTAATAAACATGGACATGCATTTATCTCTTTGGTAGGATGAATCCTGTTTGTATGTATCGAGTGGTATGACTGAATCAGATTCATTTTGAGTCTTTTAAGTGTTCTCCTCCAAACTGCTTTCCATAGTGGTTGCATGAGTTTGCATTCCCACCAGCAGTGGATGAGTGTTCTCCTTTCCCCACAATCTCTCCAACACTTGGTGTCATTTATTTTCTTGATCCTAGCCAGTCTTATTGGAATGAGATGATATATTAAGTGGTTTTAATTTGCATTTCCTTACTTATTGGCAATGTTGAACACGTTTTAAGATGTTTCTCAGCCATCTTTATTTCCTCACATGTGAAGTCTCTGTTCAGCTCTTTACCCCATCTTTTGAGAGAATCTCATTTGTTTTGTTCTTTGTTTTTTTGAGAAGTTTATATGTCCTGGAAATTAATGCTCTATCAGATGTTTCCACAGTGAAGTGTTCCTCCCACTCTGTGGGTTTTCTCTTCACTTCCCTGATTGTTTCTTTCACTGTACAGAAGCTTTTGAGTTTAATGCGGTACCACATGTCAGTTGTCAACCTTATTTTCTGCTCAGATACTGTCTAAATTAGAAAGGCTTCTCTGATGCCTATGTCTTGTAGGTTGCTGCCAATGTTTTCTTCTATCATATTTAGAGTTTGGGGTTTCAGTTTGAGGTCCTTGATCCATTTGGAATTGATTTTTGTACAGGGCAAGAGGTAGGAATTTAATTTTATTCTTCTACAAGTGGTGATCCGGTTTTGCCAACACCATTTGCTGAAGATGTTGTTTTTCCTCCATTGAGTCTTCTTGGCTCCTTTGTTGAATATGAGGTGGTTGAAATTTTATGTGCACAAGTATGGATCTTCAGTTTTGTTCCATTGATCTACAGCTCTGATTTTGTGGCAGTACCAGGCTGTTTTTACGACTATAGCCCTGTAATGTAGTTTGAATTCTGGTAGAGTAATCTCCTCTGTATTGCTCTTTTTGTTCAGAGTTGCTTTGGGTATTTGGGGTCTTTTGTTTTCCCATATGAATGTAAGGATTTTTTCTAAGTTTTTGAAGAAACTCTTGGGGGTTTTAATTGGGATTGCACTAAATCTGTACAAGAGTTTGGGTAGAATGGACGTTTTTACTATATTAAATTTCCCAATCCATGAGCATGGGAGGTTTTTCTATCTTCTGATATCCCCTTCAATTTCCTTCTTCAGGGGCTTAATTTTTTATTTTTTATTGATGTTTTGTGTATTTCATACATCATTTTTCATTTATGTTCAGGCATATTCCCCTATCCCTTCCCCCCATTCCACCCCATCCCATCCCAGATCATGCATTCTGCCATAACTGTCCTGCATCTTTCTCTCAGTCTTTTTTTTTATGCTTGGGAATTCACATTATCCTCCATTAATTTCATATTACTCTAAAATATGGATGCATACTCTCCACCCATATACAGTAATTACAGAGTCTGAAAATAATTGGTGGGTGG
The DNA here is from genome assembly GCA_009823505.1 of Rhizomys pruinosus. NCBI lineage: Eukaryota > Metazoa > Chordata > Mammalia > Rodentia > Spalacidae > Rhizomys > Rhizomys pruinosus. Next base: position 14,334 of record VZQC01009449.1, read on the forward strand.
ATTCTAGAGCTCATTGCTAGATTCACATTATAACAACATACTTGTTTTCAGATAAACAAAAATATAGCCATACTGTTGTTCACCTTGCCTTTCATCTGGGGGATTTGGTGTTAGCATGCACAAATGAGGGAAACCGTTCTCCATTTGTCTTTCTGTGACTGTGTTACTTCACTCAACTTAATGGCTTCAAGCTCCATCCATTTACCTGCAAAGTTCATAATGCCATCTTTCTTTACCTCTGAATAGTACTCCATTGTGTAGATGTACCATATTTTTGTCATCCACTCATCTGTTGAGGAGCACATTGGTTGGTTCCAGCTCTTTGATATTGTGAAGAGAGCTGCATTAACATGGATGTGCATGTATCTTTGTGGTAGGATGAATCTTTGGGGTACAAAACCAGAAGTGGTATGACTAGGTCAGGTGGTAAGCTCATTATGAGTCTTTTAAGGGTTTGCCACACTGCTTTCCATAGTGGGTGTATAAGTTTACATTCCCACAAGCAGTGGATGAGTGTTCCCCTTTCAAAAAACTCGGGGCTGGAGAGATGGCCTAGTGGTTAAGAGTGCTGACTGCTCTTGCAGAGGACCCAGGTTAGATCCCCAGCACCAACATGGCGGCTGAGAACCATCTTTAACTCCAGTTCCAGGGCAATCCTACGCCCTCTTCTGACCTCTGTGGCATTGCACAACACAGGTACACAAACCTACATGCAGACAGTACATGCTTACACATACAAGAATAAATAAAAATTAAAAAAAAGAAAAACTCAAGAAGGCCCTGCATTTTTTTTGTAGAGACTTTTGGTGTCTTTGGTTAGGTTTGTTTCTAGGTATTTTATGATTTTTGAGGCTATTGTGAGTGGGAAGTTCTTATATTCCTTCTTCAGTTGCTTGTTGTTGGTGTAAAGAAAGGCTACTGATTTTTCCAAGTTAATTTTGTATCTTGCCACTTTATTGAAAGTCTTTATTGTTTCTAGGAGTTTTCTGGTGGAGTTTTTAGCATCCCTTTGGTAAACTATCATATCTCCTGCAAAAAGGGGTAGCTTGACTTCCTCTTTTCCAATTAATACTTCTTTAATTTATTTTCTTGCCTTATTGCCCTAGCAAGTGTTTCAAGCACTATATTGAAGAGGAGTGGTGATAGGGAGCAGCCTTGCCAAGTTTCTGCCTTTAAGGGGAATGCTTCTAACTTCTCTCCGTTTAGGATGATGTTGGCTGTGGGTTTATTGTATATGGCTCTGATTATGTTGAGGAATGTTCCTTCCAGTCCAATTCCCTCTGGAACTTTAAACATGAAGGGATGCTGGATTTTGTCAAAGGCCTTTTGTGTGTCAATTGAGATGATTGTGTGGTTTTTGTGTTTCAGTCCATTTATGTGTTTTATAATATTTATTGATTTTCATATATTGAACCATCCCTGCATCTCTGGTATGTATCTGACTTGGTCATGATGGATGATCTTTTTGATGTGTTTCTGTATGTGGTTTGCAAGTATTTTGTTGAGTATTTTTGCATCTATATTCATTAATGAGATGAACCTATGGTTTTGTTTTTTGGTTGTATCTTTGCTTGGTTTGGGTATTAGAGTAATGCTCGTTTCCTAGAAGGAATTTGGGAAATTTCCCTCTGCTTGTATCCTTCTGAACAGTTTGAGTAGTAATGGTTGTAAGTCCTCTTTAAATGTTTTATAGAACTCTGCTGTGACAGCATCTGGGCTTGGGCTTTTTGGTTCGGAGGTTTTTTATTATATTTTCAATTTCCTTAACTATTATGGGTCTATTTAAGCTGTCAATCTCATCTTGGTTAAGCTGTGGTGAATTTGAGGATGTCAGATATTCATCCATTTCTCTTAGGTTTTCAAATTTAGTGGAGTATAGGTTTTTGAAATGCTTCTCGCTGCTGTTTGTGTAATTACGCTCATGCCAATCATGCAGGAGTGGTGTGGTGTTTCACCTGGGTGCTGGACCCCAGGCCTCTGGGGCATGGCTTACGTATTGGCTCCTTCTCTTCTGTCCTATGGCCTTGTGTGCTCAAACTACAGAATTTTAAATATAAATAAAATATACAATATAATGAAGAAAACACTATTTTCTAATATATTTTTATCCTGTAAAAATATTAGTTCACTTCTAAGAATATTTACAATTTATCTAAGACCTTAACAATTTATCTAAGACCTTAACAAGTAAGGACATGCCTTTCAGTTTTAACTCATGCAAAATATTCAGCACAGACTATAGTGTGATGTGTTTTTCCACCAATAACATGCCAGGACACCAAAGAAATATAATTATTTGAACAAAGAATAAAATGGAAGTGTTATGTGTACTTCTTATATCTTTTTTTGGTATGGGTCTGCTTAATTTAGGTAAGTTTTCTTCTATTATCTTGTTGAAGATATGGTCAATCACATTGACTTGAGATTCTTCTTTCCCCTACACTTTGATTTGCAAATGTGGTCTTGTCATTTTGTCCATACTTTCTTTCCATCGTTTCAAATTGACTAACTGAATGTTTCAACTCCATCTGCATTTTGACTTGAAATTTTTCAATATTTCTATGCCTTTTGTGAATTTACTTTTCAAGTCCTGAATTATGTTTGTCATTTCATTCAGTCATATATTTGTATTTTCTTGAGCTTCAATCAAAAGTTTATTTCCATCCTCTTTGGCATGTACCTTGGGACAGTTTAATTTATTATATGAAATTATGTAAACAGCATTCAAGCAGAAGTACTAAGAGAAAGCCATGTACCTGGAAATGGATTATCCTTCTGATCTGTAATGGTTTAGCCCCAGGTCAGGTCAGATAACCCTTGCCAATATCCTGTTAGTCACTCTCTGGAGGCCAAACAGACTGTACCTCAACCCCGGGACAGCCAGGATAGGCCTTGCCAATATCCCATTGGCTGTCGTCCAGGGAGGCCAGCAGCCTGCACCTGGCAGTCCTGAAAACTCAGCTCCCAACAGTACCTAATATGGGTACAGGGGTACCAAGATTCAGTGGGCAGGGATGGGTTAGGAGACTATTCAGGACTTCTCAAGCAAAAAGAGCAAGAGGGACCCAAGGCATAGGATGGTAAAGAAGACAGAATGATTAGGGCCTAACTAGCTAATCAAAGTAGGTTGGGGCGCCATGGAGCAAGGTCATATAGCTTGTCTGTGTGTAGGGGGATCAAGATTCACTGCGGGTTCTGATGTCCCATGATAGTTTAGAGATATCTGGCAAGAATATTAGAATAGGGCCTAGGGCCAAAGCTGGCTTGGGGACAGAGAATATGTCTGCTCGGGGTGAAGAGGAATCAAGATGTAGTGGGCAGAGTCTTCATTACTGGGGTAGTATGAACTCTCATGCTGGAAGATCAGAAGAGTGCTTATGGCCAGGGCAGGACTGGAGTCACCACGGGGACAGAGCTATTTTAGCCAGCTTTTGATTTAATACTGGCTAATATGATTTCCTAACAGCTGAATAAGCAGCTCTAGTCTGCTGTAATGCTATCCAGAGGCAGCAGACCATCCAGGCATAGAGAAGACAGCCAGAGAATCAAGTAAAAACTGGGAAATGTTTTGTGCCAATAGATTCTAGTGGAGTTTGTTCTCAAACAACTCCAGCCCTGAGTTGAAGACCTTATAGAATTTACAGGACTGTCTGCTTTATTACAGAGTTGATGGGTATATGGCCTATTTGATTATCAGCACAGTTGTTTATTACCCTATGACCACTTAAAGCAAATTCCTTTTGTAGGTGTATTTGTGGAGGCTGTTATTTATGGAAAGAGTTAAGATATTTTTCTTTCTTTCATTCTTTCTTTTTTATTATTTCTTTTTTGATTTTTTAAGATGTTTTTCAATAGATTTTTATTACAGGTACTTTAGCNCCTGGGTCAGTCAGGATAGGCCTTGCCAATATCCCATTGGCTGTTGTCCAGGGAGGCCAGCAGCCTGCACCTGGCAGTCCTGAAAACTCAGCTCCCAACAGTACCTAATATGGTGTACAGGGGTACCAAGATTCAGTGGGCAGGGATGGGTTAGGAGACTATTCAGGACTTCTTAAGCAAAAAGAGCAAGAGGGACCCAAGGCATAGGATGGTAAAGAAGACAGAATGATTAGGGCCTAACTAGCTAATCAAAGTAGGTTGGGGCGCCATGGAGCAAGGTCATATAGCTTGTCTGTGTGTAGGGGGATCAAGATTCACTGCGGGTTCTGATGTCCCATGATAGTTTAGAGATATCTGGCAAGAATATTAGAATAGGGCCTAGGGCCAAGCTGGCTTGGGGACAGAGAATATGTGTGCTCAGGGTGAAGAGGAATCAAGATGTAGTGGGCAGAGTCTTCATTACTGGGGTAGTATGAACTCTCATGCTGGAAGATCAGAAGAGTGCTTATGGCCAGGGCAGGACTGGAGTCACCACGGAGACAGAGCTATTTTAGCCAGCTTTTGATTTAATACTGGCTAATATGATTTCCTAACAGCTGAATAAGCAGCTCTAATCTGCTGTAATGCTATCCAGAGGCAGCAGACCATCCAGGCATAGAGAAGACAGCCAGAGAATCAAGTAAAAACTGAGAAATGTTTTGTGCCAATAGATTCTAGTGGAGTTTGTTCTCAAACAACTCCAGCCCTGAGTTGAAGACCTTATAGAATTTACAGGACTGTCTGCTTTATTACAGAGTTGATGGGTATATGGCCTATTTGATTATCAGCACAGTTGTTTATTACCCTATGACCACTTAAAGCAAATTCCTTTTGTAGGTGTATTTGTGGAGGCTGTTATTTATGGAAAGAGTTAAGATATTTTTCTTTCTTTCATTCTTTCTTTTTTATTATTTCTTTTTTGATTTTTTAAGATGTTTTTCAATAGATTTTTATTACAGGTACTTTAGCAAGCAAGAAATTTGCACACAGATGTTCCACCAGGTAACTGTGTTATTTATTTCTTTTTTTTTCTAATTTAATTTTTATTTATTTTTTTAAGGGATTCACAATATAAGAGCACAGTTGTTTTCAGATCACATTAACGTTGCTCAGTTTGCCATACAATTAGTTAATTGGCACTAGCATCCACAGATGAGTGGATTCTATGGCATACATTCATCATTTGTTTTTCTGGGACTGTATTACTTCACTTAACATAATATCTTCTAGCTCCATCCATTTACCTGCAAAGCTCATGATGTCATCTTTCTTTATCACTGCATAGAACTCCATTGTGTAGATGTACCACATTTTCTTTATCCACCTGTCAGTTGAGGGACACTTGGGTTGGTTCCAGCTCTTTGCTATTGTGAAGAGAGATGCAATAAACATGGCTGTGCATGTATCTTTGTGGTAAGATGAGTCTTGTGGGTATATACCCAGGAGTGGTAAGTCTGGGTCAGGTGACAAGTTCATTCCAAATCTTCCAAGGGTTCTTCACACTCCTTTCCATAGTGGTTGTATAAGTTTACATTCCCACCAGTGTTGGGCCTGCTTTGTTTTGGCACATGAGGCCCTCGGCAACTTCTTGAGAAAGGAAGTAAGGCAGCCAGGCCAGGCTTGTTTATAACTGAGGGGCCTTTATCAGCTGGCCGTAAGGTAACAAGTCCTCCAGCCAAAGGAAGTAAGGTAGGCAGGCCAGCTGGTCCTAAGTAAACAAGATGGGCTAAAGGAAGTAAGGTAGGCGCAGCCAGGGTTGTTTTGAAACTTTTCCCATTGGCTGTAGCTATTTGACCTTTAAGATGATTGGCTGTTCACTTGTGGTCTTTGCCTTTATAAGCTGCTGCCTGACACAATAAAGTGAGTTCTTGCTTTGATGAGATTCCCGACCCTCGTGTGGTTCTTTTTGGGTTCGACACTCGCCATCCTGCTCAGCCCTGGAGGAGAGACAGGCTGGCCCGGCTCTCCTCTCTGCCCTACCTGCTGGAGGACCTGGCACACCAACAGTGGATGAGTGTTCCCCTTTCCCCACAACCTCTCCAGCACTTGAAATCATTTTTCTTGATCTTAGCCAGTCTTATTGGAGTAAGATGATATCTTAAAGTGGTTTTAATTTGCATTTCCTTAATTATTAGTGACGTTGAACACTTCTTAAGATGTTTCTCAGCCATCTCTAATTCCTCACTTGTGAAGTATCTGTTCAGCTCTTTGCTCCATCTTTTGAGTAGGTCATTTGTTTTCTTTCTTTGTTTTTTTGAGTAGGTTATATATTTTGGAAGTCAATGCTTTGTCAGATGTATCTGTGGTGCAGGTTTCCTCCCAATCTGTAGGTTTTTCTTCATTTCCTTGATTATTTCTTTTGATGTACAGAAGCTTTTGAGTTTAATGAGGTCCCATTTGTCAATTGTCGACCTTAATTCTTGCACAGCAGCTGTCTGATTTAGGAAGTCTTTTTCTATGCCTATGTTTTGTATGCTGCTGCCAACTTTTTCTTCTATCACTTTCAGAGTTTTGGGTTTCATGTTGAGGTCTTTGATCCATTTGGAGGTGACTTTTGTACAGGGCGAGAGGTAGGGGCTTAATTTCATTCTTCTACAAGTGGTGATCCAGTTTTGCCAACACCACTTGCTGAAGATGCTGTCTTTCCTCCATTGTGTCTTCTTGGCCCCCTTGTCAAATATGAGGTGGCTGAAATTGTATGTGCTCAGGTTTGGATCTTCAGTTTTGTTCCATTGGTCAACAGGTCTGTTTTTGTGCCAGTACCAAGCTGTTTTTATGACTATAGCCCTGTAGTATAGTTTAAAATCTGGTATAGAGATCCCTCCTGTGTAGCTCTTTTCACTCAGGATTGATTTGGCTATTCGGGGTCTTTTGTTTCTCCAAATGAATTTAAGAACTTTTGTTTCCAAGCCTGTGAAGAAACTCTTGGGGATTTTGATTGGGATTGCATTAAATCTATACAAGAGTTTTGGTAAAATGGACATTTTTACAATGTTAATTTTCCCAATCCATGAGCATGGGAGGTTTTTCCATCTTCTGAGGTCTTCTTCAATTTCTTTCTTTAAGGGTTTAAAATTTTTGTTGTAGAGGTCTTTGGTGTCTTTGGTTAGGTTTGTTCCTAGGTATTTTATTGTTTTTGAGGCTATTGTGAGTGGGAAGGTCTCTTTGAATTCTTTCTCCAGTTGCTTGTTCTTGGTGTAAAGAAAGGCCATTGATTTTTTTAGGTTAATTTTGTATCCTGCCACTTTGCTGAAGCTGTTAATCATTTCTAGGAGTTTTCTGGTGGAGTTTTTAGCATCCCTTAAGTAAACAATCATATCATCAGCAAAAAGGGATAGCTTGACTTCCTCTTTTCCAATTAGTACTCCTTTAATTTCCTTTTCTTGCCTTATTGCTCTAGCAAGTGTTTCAAGCACTATATTGAAGAGGAGTGGTGACAGGGGGCAGCCTTGCCAAATTCCTACCTTTAAAGGGAATGCTTCTGTCGTTTCCCCATTTAGGATGATATTGGCTGTGGGTTTCCTGTATATGGCTTTGATTACATTGAAGAATGATCCCTTCAATCCAATTCCCTCTAGGATTTTAAGCATTAAGGGATGCTGGATATTGTCAAAGGTTGTTTCCGCATCAATTGAGATGATCATGTGGATTTGGTCTTTCAGTCCATTTATATGTTTTATGATATTTATTGATTTTCATATGTTGAATCATCCCTGCATCTCTGGTATGAATCCAATTTGGTGATGATGGATGATCTTCTTGATGTGGGTCTGTATGTGGTTTGCAAGTATTTTGTTGAGAATTTTTGCGGCTGTGTTCATTTATGAGATGGGTTTATAGTTCTCCTTTTTGGTTGTATCTTTGCCTGGTTTTGGTATTAGAGTGATTCTGGCTTCATAGAAGGAATTTGGGAAAATTCCCTCTGTATCCTTTGGAACAATTTGAGTAATAATGGTTGTAAGTCTTTTTGAAATGTTTTATAGTATTATTCCATGAAACCATCTGGCCATCTGGCCCTGGGCTTCTTTTAGTTGGGATGTTTCTTATTATATCTTCAATTTCTTCATATATTATGAGTCTGTTTAAGCTGTGGATCTCTTCTTGGTTGAGCTTTGGTGATTCTCAGGATTTCAGATATTCATTGATTTCTCCTAGGTTTTCAAACTTGGTACAGTATAGGTTATTGAAGAATTCCCATATGATTTTCTGGATCTTTTCCTTGTCTGTTGTGATATTTCCCTTTTCATCATGGATTGCATTGATTTGGAGTTGTTCCTTCTTTCTTTTGGTTAACTGGGCTAGAGGTCTGTTTATCTTGTTTATTCTTTCGAAGAACCAACTTTTAGATTCATTGATTATTTTGTATTGTTTTCTTTGTTCTATTTCATTGATTTCTGCTCTGATTTTTGTTATTTCTTCCTCTCTGTTGTGTTTAGGACTCATCTGTTGTTGCCTTCATTGTTTTGATTGATTTGTTTTTCTCCTTTACTCCTTACCTATGGAGTATTGACTTCTCTAAGCTTTAGGCTTTCTATTGGAAGTCTAACTCACTCTTCACTTTCTATTCTGAAGGTTCTCCAAAGAATCCACTTGGACACTCCTTTGACAATCCCAGTTTGGGGGAGTTGTTCTGTTTAGCCTGTGCCCTGTTACCTGTGCTAAAGGTGATCAAACTTCAACAAAGTCATTGAAATCCAATTAAATAATCCGCCTGGCTGAAGCACCCAGCTCCTATGTGTGCTTCAGGTGGTCTTGGGAGATCCCCTATCTCAAGACTCACACATACCCACCTTTTATACCAGCTGGGAGGACAACTCTGCCCCCCACAGCCACACCAGCCCATCAGGCCAAAGATCAACAATGACAACGAAATCCAATCAGACAATCCACCTGGCTGAAACACTCAGCTCCTATCTGTGCTTCAGGTGGTCTAGGGAGATCCCTGATCTCAAGACTCACACAAACCCACCTTTTATACCAGCTGGAAGGACAACCCCCCCCCCCCAGCCACACTGGCCAATCGGGCCAAAGATCAAAAAAGACAACGAAATTCAATCAAACAAACTGCCTGGCTGAAGCACCCAGCTCCTACCTGTGCTTCAGGTGGTCTTGGGAGATTCCGAATCTTATGTATCTATCTTATACACTTTTAAACTTTAGAATTCACAGCCAAATTATAAAATTCAACATTAAGAAAAGAAACAGTGGGATTCTAGGGCTAGACAGGTTTCAATAGCCATCAATGTGGATGGATATAAGAAAGGTAAAGATGGAGAAGTTGTGGGGGTTTATTAAAATATATAAAATAGGGAAAAGGTATACAGTGATTTACTAAATAACATGCCAAATAAAAATTAAATAAAAAAGTAGTTCTAGAGAGAAGACTCTGCTAGTAATGGCATTTTCCTTCAATCCTCACGACTTCAGTTCATTCCCCATGACCCACACATTATAAGGTAATATGAACTTATGATATTCTCTGACTTCTATGTGTGGGCCATGGGAACTGTCCACAAAACTACACATCCACACATCCATGCTAAACAAATACTTGTAATTTTTTAAAATTGCCACTGCACCTTTATGCACTTATAAACTACTCTTTCAGGGGTTGGAGAGATAAATTAATGGTTAAGAGCACTGAATGCTTTTGCAGAGGATCTGGGTTCAAATCACAGAACCCATATGGTGGTTAACAGCTGTCTGTAACTACAGCACCAAGAAATCCAAGGCCTACTTCTGTCCTCTGAAGGCATTGCACAACGTGGGTACAATTATATACAGTTAGACATAACGGTCATACACATAAATAAAAATAAATAAATTATATGTTCAAAAGGTGGCACACTGTGTGAATGAATAATCCAACTCCAAGAAGCCATAGATCTTTAAACAAAAAATCCAGTGCCAGGTATAAATTATCTCTCTATTGTTAGCCAGGGAACAACAGAGTCTCCCCAAACAATGGAAGTTATTGTCATTGTTTAATGTCTCCTATTTGAGCTAGATAGTACAACTCTGTCACTGAAAACACCATTCACTTGAGATCCTGCTGTACAAATGCAAATCAAGGAAGAAGTAAGTTCTAGACCAGTCAGAATCCGCATGTATAATGCTTTTCTTCAGTTTGACCCAGGTTGCTCATTCCACACCTTCCATCAAGGCCCCCAAACTGTTGGAAGGTGCATTCCTGCAGTTTTCTGGTAAGTATGAGTCAGGTCCTTCACTCTGTATGACACTCTTTAATGCCCAGTCCTTCGTGTGATCTAAATTAGTGAGTCTTTTCAGTGAATATGTCCACTTCTTATCCTAGGCTACCTTTCAATGACCACGCTCAGCTCTAAGTTGAATCACTGATCTTTCATTAACCTGCTAAACAATCTAACTCCAGAAGCATATCAGTTGCTAGTCAGTTAGAGTTACTCCATGTTCTCCAATCTACCATCAACACTGAATATGTGAAAGACTGACTGACACACTCACCTTCTCTGATCTGAAAATAATCACATTTGAGCAACAGCACAATAAGAACCAAAGGTAACTCATCAGGGAATTAACATCTCATCTCAGACCACAAAGAATGAGATGAATCCACATGCCAAGGTTCCATTTAAAAACATAATTAGTGAGGCTTGGGGAAAGAAACCTTGAAACCCAGCACTCAGAAAGTAAAGGCAAGTGGATCTCTGTGAGTTCAAGGCCAGTCTGGTTGCATTCCAGGACAGCTGGGGCTAACAGGAAACTCTGTCTCAAAAAGTCCAAAAAACAACCCCAAATAAAGAAACAAACAAAATTATAATCAATGTGAGAAACCAAGACCTCCAGTACTGTAGAAATGTTTTCCAATGTGAATTACTTAGAGAAACCCCAGAACAGAGAATTTAAAAGAATTATGAGCATGTCCAAAGAAGTCAAGGAGATGTAAGATTACATGAACAAATACCATGAACTTAAGGAGAATAAGAATTAACTCCCAATTGAAGTAAGAGAAAATTAAAGCCTCTGAATAAAATTAAGCAAATATTTCAAGATTTGAAAACTTGCTCATGTGGTGGTACTTCCCTTTTATCCCAGTATTCTAGAGGCAGAGGTAGGCAGCTGTGTTAATTTGAGGACAGGCTGATCTGCACAGCAATTACCAGGCCCACTTCTGTTACAGAGAGCTGTCTCAAAAATATTGAGAACTGAATTTAATAAAGAAATAGAAACATATCCCCAAATTGATCCTGAACTAGAGAAGAAACTGAAAACTTTAATGACATAATTGAAAAAAGCCGTACCAGTAGAATGAATCAATGCAAGGATAGAATATGAGGACTTGAGCATAAAGGGGAAGAATTAGACTACTCAACTAAAGAATCTGATAAATTATAAAAATCATGTAAAAAGACAATGCAGAGTCTTTGTGACAGCAAGATAGGACCAAATCTCTGAATTATAGACATGGAAAGAGAATTGCATTTCAATAGCATAGATGAAAACTTTGATCATTCAAGTTCCATAAACTAAAGAATACATAACCATACAGATATAAAAGGTCCAAACAAAACTAAACAGGCAAGACTAGAAAAGAAATCCTCCAGATCATACTACAGTTAAAGCCCTCATTGTAGTGAACAAAGAAAGATTATTGAATGCTTCAAGAGAAAAGCCACTTCACATTTAAGGGAAACACCATCACAATAATAGATGACTAGTCAAGGGAAAGTTTCAGTCCAGAAAAATTTGTTTGATATATTCAAATACCACAGATGTCACCACAGACTATTTATCCATAAAACTAGAGGGAGAAAGAAAAAAAATGGTTGATAAAACAGGCTAAAATACTTTGTGCCCATTAAACCAGTCATGCAGAGAACACTAGAAATAATAGTTGGGAATGAAGAAAGCACCAAATGTAGCCAATAGAATGCAGAAATAAAAGAAATGAACTATAATAAATGAAATATGGATGTGGTGGCTTGAAAGAGAATGTCTCCCATTGGCTCCAAGTATTTAAACATTTGTCCTCAATTGGTGGTACTGCTTTGGGAAATCATAGAAGGTATGACCATACTGAGGATGTACATCATGGTGGTGGGCTTAGAGAGTTGTTAAACATTGCTGGATTTAGAGTAATTCTCTGCTTCCTGAGCCTGCTTGAAGATGTGAGCCTCTGCTTTCTGCTCCTGATCTGGCACCTCCTGCCAACACGCTTCCCTGCTGATGGACTGTAATTCCTCTGGAACAACAAAAATCAAATAAACTCTTCCTTTATAAGTTCCCTTGGTCACAGTGTTTTATCACAGCAATAGAAAATTAACTAGTACAAGAACATAAATCAAAGAACACAAAGAGTATAAAGCAACAAAATGACAGCAATCAATGCAATCTTTCAAGAACAATTTTAATTATTAGTGGCCTCAAGTCCAAAAGCAAAGGCACTGGTTAGCTGAGAATATTAAGAAAAAATTCCAACTTTTGCTATCTAGAAGAGATCTAGCTTACCTCCAAAGTAGCACCTTAGAGTGAAAGGATAGGAAAAAATATTCTAAACAAATGGGACCAGGAAACAACAGGGCTCACTGTCATAAATAATGTCAGATAAATCACAAGGAATATAGAAGGATACTTCATTTTCATACAGGGAATAAGTAACCAAGAAGGCATTACAATCATAAACATACATGCACCAAACTTTGTCACACACAATTCTATAAGAAGCAATCCGTTGTTTGGCCTGTCTACAATTCTTACAGGCAGGCGCATATGCTCTGTAGATGCCACTGGATTAGGCACTCCTCAAAGACATGAGATACAGCTGTTTTACTTTTTAGACTTCCAATGTTGACTGCTGACTGCTGAGATACTCAGCTTGTGAACTAAGCAGGTAATGGAAATTCAACCTCCTCAGAATATGGACTGCCATTGTTGGATTACCTTGGCAGTATCATGGAGACCAATGCAGGGGGATCATGATGACGCATGCTTACTGGACTTCATTTGGGGGCACAATATTTTAAGCAGAAGCACATCAGTAAAGGTTTCCTTCTGTATAAGGTTTTGTTTTTGTAGTGTAATGTCTTAATCATAGTCTACCATCAAATATTTTAGGAATATCTTTAATGTTTATATATTATATTAGCAGCATTCAATAATTACATCATAGGTTCCCAAGCAGAGGCAATCTATCGCAAGGACCTTCTTTGCTGCCAATTATTATAGGCTGTTTAAAGTCAGAAAACTGAATAGAAACACTGAATATTGTAGAAATACACTTTGCTCATTACTACTTGAGTTGTTGCAATATTAGATTATCCATTTTGTTGTTACACAAAATCCTTATCTGTAATTGATGGTTGCTGCCATAATAGTATATTGCCTGTATTTCTACCTCTAGTAATGAGCTTTATGTGCTAGATTTCAATATCCTTGAGCCTGGGCAAGTGCACAAGTCCTTTTAAAAAGAAACATGGTTTACTTGCACAAAACTGATCAGATTTGAGGGATTGTTAATGCCCTTGAAGTGGTTTTTGTGGGTGTGAAACAAATGGTGAGAATTTGAATTGTTCTTTTATTATAGTATTGAAATTAAATCTACTTAATCTATCAAATCATGTTCATGCCCTGATTTTATATACTTGTATCTATCAATAAACTTTGAAAAAAAGCAATATCCTGTTACTGGCATATAGAAAGGCTACTGATTTTGTACACTAATTTTGTAATTTGCCACTTTACTGAAACTGGTAATCATTTCTAAGAGTTTTATGATGGAATTTTTGGCATCCCTTAGGTATAATATTATATCATCTGCGAAAGGGATAGTTTTTACCTATTCTTTTAGAATTAGTATTCCTTTAATTTCCTTCTCTTCTTTTATGGTTCTGGCAAGAGTTTCAAGTACTATATTGAAGAGGAGTGGAGAGAGTTGGCAGCCTGGCCGAGTTATTGACTTTCAGGGGAATGCTTCTAATTTTTCTCCATTTTGAATGATGTTAGCTGTGGGTTTGTTGGATATAGCTTTAATTATGTTGAGATATGTTCCCTCCAGTCCAATTTCCTCTACGACTTTAAACATAAAGGCATGTTAAACTTTGTCAAAGTGTTTTTCTGCATCTATTGAGAAGACTATGTAATTTTTGTCTTTGAGTCCATTTATATGATTTATGACATTTATTGATTTATGTTGAATTTCCCTGCATCTCTGGAATAAACACAACTTGATCATGGTGGATGACTTTTTGATGTGTGCCTATATGTGATTTGCAAGTATTTTGTTGAGAATTTTTGCATCTATATTCATTAAAATATGGGTCTATTGTTTGTTTGTTTTTTTGGTTGTATCATTGTGTGATTTTGGTATTAGAATAATTCTGGCCTCATAAAGGGAATTTGGGGGATTCTCCTCTTTTTCTGTCCTTTTGAATAACTTACATAATATTGGCTGTAGGTCTTCTTTGAATGTATGGTAGAATTCTGTTCTAAATTCTTCTTGGCCTGGGGCTTTTATTAGTTGGTAGATTTTGTATTACTATTTAAATTCCCTTATATGTTATGGGTCTGTTTAAGATGCCAATCTCGGGCTGGAGAGATGACCTAGTGGTTAAGAGCACCGACTGCTTTTGCAGAGGACCCAAGTTTGATTCTCGGCAACCACATGGTGGCTGAGAACTGTCTTTGACTCCAGTTCCAGGGAAATCTGAGACCCTCTTCTGACCTCCGCGGCATTGCATGACACGGGTTCACAAACCTACATGCAGGCAGTACATTCATACACATAAAAAATGATGCCAATCTCTTCTTGGTTAAGCTTTGGTGATTCCCATGTGTGCTGCATAGCTTTAGTGTCAACTTGACACACCTGTGTTGAGGGAACGTAAATTGGGGAATTGGCTCCATTGCATTGGCCTTTGACCACATCTGCGGAGTACTGTCTTGATGGTCGAGCAGTGTAGGAAGGCCCCGCCCACAATGAGTGGTGCCACCCTGGGCAGGTGGTTGTGTATGGTATAAGAAGATGGGCTGGGCATGAGCCAGAGGAGCAAGCCAGTGAACAGCATTCCTCCATGGCTTGTGCTTCAGCTCTTGCTTCCAGGTTCCTGCCCTGAGATCCTGCCTTGGGCTACTTGAGTGATGAACTGTGACCCCGGAGATGTAAGCTGAATATACCCTTTCCTCCCCAAGTTGGTGTTGGTCAGAGTGTTTTGTCACAGCAATGGAAGACAAACTAGAACATAAATTGGTACCAGAAGAGTGGGGTATTGCTGTGACAGACCTGACCTTGGTGTTTTGGGGAAGGATTGTGGAGGCGTTTGGAACTTTGAGCTGGGAAGATCATTGAATACCTAAAGATTGTGGCTGTGGAACTTGGATCAGTTTTGCTGAAAGAGTTGTAGAAGATGGAGGCCTTTCTTGTGAAGTTTCTAGTTTCAATGGGAAGCAGAGATCATCAGGACTGTTTAATGTGTGGGTTCTGGTCAGCTGGGGCTGAAGAATCATCTGTAAGTAACAAGAGACCGGAACCTGAAGTGAATCCTTTGTTTTAGAGTGACAGTTGATGCTGGTTAGCTGTGGCTGAAAAGTCAGCTGTGAGTAACAAGAGACCAGCATCACTGTGGTGAAATCTTCTGGGAGGAATTTATTCAGGGTCGGCACACAGAAGCTGTGCTCCAGAAGGGGACTGAGCCTCCATGTCAAGCCAGACACAGGACTTGGTAGTTTGTAAGTGTCTCCTATATGGTTCAATATCAACACAGAAGATTTTCTGCAAACATGGAATGCCTTCTTTGCACTTTTAAGGACTTGTTTTCCACACTTGTGGTTTATTCCAGCAGAAACATGAATGATTTGAAGGAAATATCAACATTTGAATTTCACTTTCTCCTCAAAACCCAGAAAGTCTTCTAGTGTATGTGGTAGCAGAAGCCCCCTTGGAGTATCTGTGCCCTTCCTACCTAAGAATAGGTAAGACAATGAATAGATACCAACAGCTCTGATATTACTGTGTGAAAAACACAAAAATCAATAACAAGTTCTAGTCCTTAAAATTTGATGAGAAAAATTATTTATTATTCAATTTTATGTATGGGTGTATTAAGTACATGTGTGTAAGTGGACTCATGTTTTGCAATGACCACTGAGATGTGGCAGCCAATGATCTGCTTGCCAGTGATAGCAGAATCAGCCATATGAATTAGTGGAAGTTTTAAAATTCATTTTGGGGAAAAAGTGTCTGTGTGAGCCATGTTTCCTTGAGTCAGCTGGGTTACAGTCTTGTTTGGAAGTTACAGAGTTATAAGGGTATCATCTAGCTTTTCATCTATTTGGATTGCTAACAAAAGTTTTAAGGTGCCTCTGGCTTGGAGGCAGGGCAATGACTACAGTTGTTGGGAAGAGCCTTGTTGGAAGCACTTTGAATCATGAAAGAGGGAAAGGCAATAAAAATATTTGAAGAGATTTGGCAGATCGAGCAAGGCTGGGAGAATATAGGGGACCATGGTACAGAAGATGCCTGCACAGACTTTGGAAGTCCCCTTTACATTAATGGTAACATGGGGAAAAGAAACACAGCCATGTATTTAATCTCACTATGTGTATTGTGTATGCCTAACATTGCTTTATAAGTCATTTTATTGTAAGGTACCTCAAGATTGCACATAGCTACGCCATATTATGAGGTCCAGCTGAGTCCAGAAGTTAAAACTTAACTCAGTATGGGAATAAAAGAAAAGTTTAATTCATCTGAACTAGGGCAAGAGGTTTGAGAACAGGTCATCATATATCTGTATGCTTAGTGAGTAACATATTCTGCATGGATTCTACACCTTATGGTTGAGTTCCTTTTAGAGAATAGGCATTTTTTTGAGGAGCTTACCAGCCCTAAGTTTGGGATGTTAAACTTTTCACCCCAGATGTGGTTTTTACTATGTAAATGTCTCCCAACTGTTACTCAGTGCTACATAGTCTTGACTGTGGTGTGTGTATGAGTCATATGACTAAAGACTTACTATTGGCTTCATTTATGTGTTAGTAGTTTTCTCTGGTGAAATTACCCCATTCCACTTAGTTCCCTCACCAGGACATCCCAAAGAATTAGACCCCCAAACTTGCGGTTCCCAACTTGAGTGGAAGGGAGTAGATTTGGACAGGTTCCCAGGGGAGATGGCCTGTGAGACTTTTCACAGTCCTCGGAGTACTTTGTTCTCTAATGCTTCATGTCTTTGCAGCTCTGGCATCACACCGCAAAGATATTGAAAAGTCATATAATGTCTTCTGGTTCTGGATCCCTCTGGATGTAGGTCTAGTTGAGGTGCTCTTAGTATGGACACTTAAAGGTGGGATTTGTTTGATGCACCTATTGAGCCAGTATCCCAGGATCCAATGTGAGACATCACTCTGCCCTCTTTGGCCAAAATTTGGGAACAGACGCTTGGGAATTGGGAACTGATATGTGTGTGGTGGCCACTGTGTATGTTTGCATCACCATTGTGTGTGTGTGTGTGTGTGTGTGTGTGTGTGTGTGTGTGTGTGTGATTGCTTTGGTACTATCTGTACTATTTTGTCTGCCTCTCATTTTGTCATTTGTTTCAGCATGGAGGGGTGCCATTTGTCTAAAGGCTCTTCTTGAATACAGGCTGAAACATTTAAAAGAAAGTTTCATGGAGGAGACTTATTTCTCCTGGCAAACTTTGGACATTGTGTGAGCTTGAATGGCCAACATTTGAGGTAGGGTGGCCTGGTGAGGGAACTTTAGATGTCCATATGCCTTATGCCCCCATTTGGGGCATGGTTTCAGGGATCCCAGGCACCCAGTTGAATTTCCCTACATTGACACGTGGCTATCTCTGATTCTGCATCCTTCACATTGGCTTCAGTCCTATGTTCTTTCTCTAGGAACAAGTATTCTTGTATTTAACTCCACTGGGTGGAGCTCAAAACTGCTGTGGGTCCTCTCCAGCCCTGCTGTTGTGTGGGGATCAGAGGGCAGCTTGTGGGAGAAGGTTCTCTCCTTCTACCATATCAGGCTGCAGAATGGACTCATAAGTCATTAGTGGCGAAGTACCTTTACCCACTGGGTCATCTCAACACCCCTCAAGGACATATATGTACTTTTTAGGAGTAATACTCTTAAATGAAGGCTCATCATATCTTAGGCTCTATGTCAGACATAATTAAAAGCAAATTTCATCATTGTTCCCTAGACACTTTAACCTACTGCTTAAATTGTTATACATTAATGAGTGTAGATTCTCCACCATTTTCTGACTGTTCTCTTGAAATAATTTCTGAAAACTCTCCCACATCGTAACTTAGTTTGTAAAAGAATAATCTTGCTACTAGTTATTAACTCCATATTAAATGAAAATATGTTGCAAGATATTTGCTGAGATTTCAAACATGACATTGTAGAACAAAAAGCATTGAACAGAACACTTGACACATTATTTTTTATGAATCTTCTTGGTGAAATTTTCATATAAATAGTTAATGTAATTATGGGTCTCTCATTGCAAGTTCATCTAGTTCATTAACTTCATCTAGTCAGCCTATCTAGAATTTTTCCAGACAAGTCTCCCTCGCTCTCCAGTAATCAGATGCCTATATGTATTTGGTTAAGATGGGTCCTCTTGCCTATTTCTTCAGTTTTATGCTGGGTTTTGTCTGATTGAGTTTGCATGCGTCTTGTCCAAGCTGAAACCATTGCTGTAAATTCATATGACCAAATTCCCAGTGGCCTGGAAAACTGTTTCTTCATGATCTTGCACCAACTCTGGCTAGTACAGTGCAGTATTTCTTCCCAGTCTTGTGCAATGGTCCCTGAGACCTGGGTGGTTGAGGTGTAATATAGGAGTCATGTTCAGAGATAGTATCTCTATAGTCTTTGGTTCCCTACACTTTCGTCAGTTGTGGCCTTCTGTGTGCATCATACTCTACTGCATGAAGAAGCTTTGCTAGTTAGGTTTGAGATATGCCTTAGTATTCTGTCTACTGTCTTTTCTGCCATGTTCCATGACTCTTAGGTGTAGAGGTTCAATTGTAAATTCATAACTTAGAGATGTGAATCTCTCAGACAAACATTCTCTCTGTGTGACAAGTTGTGTAACTCTGTAATTGCATTTTGCAATTGACAAATTGCATTTGTCTAGGGATATAGCAGAGATAGAGTTTTCTCTAAGAACTATGTGTATTTGGCTATATATAGAGTGCCACACATTATTTACCTTCCATTGAGAGATATTTTTGTCCATTTGATAGTGGTTGAATGCCCCCAAGATAAAAGTGCCACTACTGGACTTCTATAGTTGTACCATGTTGAGAGCTGAGTATTCAGGGCTGCCAGGTGCAGGCTACCTGCCCGCACAAAGAACAGCCAACAGGATATTGGCATGGTCATCCTGCCTGTCCCAAGTGTGAGGCACAGGGTATTTGGCCTCTGGAGAAGAGTGAACATGATATTGCCAAGGCCCATCCTGGCTGTCCCAGGGTTGAAACTCAGGCAGTTTGTTCCCAGGGTGTTGCTAAAGGGTTATTAAAAAGGCCTATCCTAGCTGACCTGGTGGGTGAACCTGTACAGATCAGTATAAAAATCAGCCTCCAGGTACATGGCTTTCTCTTAGTAGTTCTGATTGGATGCTGTTTATAGAATTACTCAATTACTTATGATAAATGAAATTGTTCTGAGGTACATGCCTTTGTCTCAGAAGTTCTTCTTGGGTATTGCTGATGCAAGTACGTGTGATTAATGAAACTCAGATCATGAAAACTAAATGGTTCACATGATCTTGTGGTTTTGTGCTATATTTCTATAGTAAGATTTTCATGCTTTGAGAAAGGTATAAAAATATTGTAATTCTGCAAGACAGTTCCTGCTTGGTCATCAGTCTACAGGTCCTCCTGATCCCAGCTGTTTTTGTATCGTATCTGTCTTTTTTCCTTCATCCCCTACCCTTCCTACTCAGGTTTTAGGGTCCTCTGTTTCTGGACTGTGGCAGTGCTGGTCATTGTTGTAGTTATTAGGTTTTAAATATAGGATTCTACTCTCTTCCTTGACTAAGTTCTTTCCACCATCCCTTGTTTTTCCCTTGATAATTCCCATTTTCTATTATACCAGCTGTCTCTTAAGCTCCTTCTTTCCCTTTACCCTCATAGTTCTTTGTATTTCCATCCCTCATCTCTTACCACTTGAATATCCCAGTTTTCTCCATTTTCTCCTTGGTAACATCTGGATACACAAACTTGATTCCATAGGGCTTAAGATATATGATAGAGTATATGAAATCTAGTTGGGGGGAATCTGTAAAAATTTGGACGGGGAAGGGGGTACAAAAATGATTAACATGTTTTGTATGAAATGCACAAAAATACAATAAAAATAAAGATTGTAAAAAATGATTTTTAGTCATAGCAATAAAGTTCAAGAATAATTGTCTGGATCACAAGGTTTTAATAGAAGACTGCTGAACACTGAAAAAAGTATTTAAGTGCAACTAGCACATTCAGTCTCCAAATAGAGCCATAAATGATTCCTGATTTCAGTTCAGAATAAAAATGCTTATAAAGCTCAGTGCTCACCAGTTCCCAATCAAAGGACCATTTAGTCTCTGATTTCTTTGGAAGAGTCTCAGTTTACTGTAAAAACCAATTCTGTGATTCGTACTATATTCCAGTGTTATGTGAAAACATGTAGAAAGAAAATCAATGTATTCTACCTTTGGAAATGAAACATGGGCACAGTCTATGTAGAATATTTAAAGAAAATGGAAAAAATGCCATAATGTATGTTCTTAAATATTTTCATTATTTACAAGTTAAAAAATTTTCCACTTCCTGTCATGGTTGCTGTTGACTGCAAACTTGAGAAAATCTGGAGCCAGGTAGGAGACAAGCTTACAGGCACACTTGTGAGGGGTTGACATAATTCAGTTAATAGAGCTGAGAAGCTCCTCTATACATGTGATTGGTACCATTCCAAAGGCTGGGGTCATGAACTGAATGAAAAGGAAAGAGGGACTGTGTACAAGCATTCATTGCTCTCTTCATCCTGACAGTGGGCTTAATGTACTTGCTGCTACAAGCTCCTACTTACTGACTTCCACACTGCCATGGACAGTACCCAGGAATGTGAGCCAAAAGCCTCTTCCTTCTTTTAAAATGTTAATATCATAGGCAGAGTACAAATGATATTTGAATAAAATACAGAGATAACCAACCTTCACTACTTCCATAATTCATAAAATATCTGTCCATCTAGCACTGGAGGATATTCTACAATGATTGTACCTTGAAGTGTTACAGCATATCAAAGAGATTTCTGAGGAACTGTATCAGTCAGGGGTCTCCTGAGAAACAGAAACGGTAAAACATATTTCAGTGTGAGATAAATTTTATTAGCTAAGGCTAAAAACCTCCACAATAACTATCTGTTGGCCAGAGAGCAAGGGGTACTTTATGCTCAGCTCAAGAAATGAGGTACCGCAGAATGAATGGGATGCTGGTGGTACAGTCCCAGTCCAGGCAGAAGATGTAAAGATTCCTCAATTGCTGCTGGAGTGTCTGTTCAGGAGTAGTTTAGTGTTCATGGGTGAAAGCAGCAGAAAAAAATCTACCTACTAATGAAAAGGGGGTAGATGTGAGAGCTAAGTTCAAGTGAGAGTCAGGCTTCCCTTCTCTTTTCCCACTCCATCATAGCTTCCTGCATAGTGGAGGTTACTGTCCTCATTCAGGGTGTGTCTTATGACTTAGTTCACTGACCCTTGTGTAAATCTCTGGAAATCATCACAAAGATACCCTTCAAAGAATTCTTGAAGCAATTCAAAGGACAGAGGAGAGGAACAACTACCCCCAGGCACCTTGAATGAAAAATTTAATAAAACAGAAACGCAGAAGTAGAAACCTACACAAAAATGCAAACATATAGTAAGGTGAAAGGAAGCAACACATACCTCTTAATTATAACCTTAAATATCAATAGGCTAAACTCCACAATCAAAAGGCATATACTGGTAGAATGGATTAGGAAACAGAATCCATCAATATGCTGTCTACAAGAAACCCATCTCACCCTTAAGGATAGGCATCAACTTAAAGTGAAAGAATGGGAAAAAAATTCCAAGCAAATGGCACTAAAAAGAAAGCAGGAGTTGCTATCTTAATATCAGACAAAATAGACTTCAAAGTAGAAGCAATTAGAAGAGACAAAGAGGGCCATTATATCCTTATCAAAGGGAAAATTAACCATGAAGACTTCACAATCATGAATATATATGCACCAAACTCCGGTGCTCCAACCTTTGTAAATACAACTCAACAGGACCTCAAGGCACAGATTAACCCCAGCACACTCATAGAAGGGGACTTCAATACCCCACTAAATCCTTTGGACAGATCAACGGGACAAAAAATAAACAGAGAAACATCTGCACTGAACGATACAATAAAGGAAATGGACCTCACAGACATCTTCCAAATATTCCACTCAAGCATCAGAGAATATAATTTCTAATCAAAACCCCACAGTACATTCTCCAAAATTGGCCACATACTTGGACACAGAAAAATCCTCAACAAATACAAAAAAAAATTGAAATAAATTCATGCATTCTATCAGACCATAGTGCAATAAAGCTCAATATCAACACATCAGGATAAGCCCTGCTACCTACACGAACACATGGAAACTAAACAACACACTCCAGAATAATGAATGGGTCAAGGAGGAAATAAAGAAAGAAATAAAACCATTCCTGGAACTAAATGACAATGACAATACAACACAACAAAACCTATCGGACACTTTAAAAGCAGTCCTAAGAGGAAAGTTTATAGCCCTGGGTGACTATATTATAAAAACAGAAAGAGCACAGATAATTGAGCTAACACTGCAGCTAGAAACACTGCAAAGACAACAACAAAAAAATAAACCCTAAATGCAACAGACAGGAAGAAATAACAAAAATCAGAGCAGAAATAAATGAAATAGAAAGCAATACAAAAAAAAATCAACGAATCCAAAAGTTGGTTCTTTGAGAGAATATATAAGATAGACAGACCCTTAGCCCAGTTAACCAAAAGAAAGAAAGAGCAATTCCAAACCAATAGAATTCAGGATGAAACCTTGCAACCCAAATCTTAAAACTAACTACGGGAAAGGATTTGTATGTTCCAACAGGCCAGAGTATCACCAACTTAATGGCTGAGAAAGAAAATGCAGCTTTGCAGTGAGTAGGATGTACCAGAAAGTGCCAGCAGAAGGAATGACTCCTCTGGGCATTGAAGGGAAGAAATGCCTCTGATTGTTGTGGACATCAGAACCCTCTCTGGATCCTACTAGGATCCAGAAACAACTATTTTTAATGATTCCTAACGAAGCTTACCTTCTAGGTGCTGCAAAGGTTTTAATACAAGAGACTTTCTTAACTCCCCCCATAGAATAAGGAGAAATAGGATGATGATGAGGTCGTTCTCCAGCTGTAGATTGGAGCCAGCTGTTATAGAGGTATTCTCTTGTAAAATCAGTAAAACTGCCTTCTTTAATTGAGTAATGGACATAGAAACTCTGAAAAGGATTATTCTCTATTCAGAACCAAATATAATGCTAAAGTCTCCTTAAGCTATGCACTTAAACAAAATATATTAATACAGGAGCTCTGACATCAACAATGGATTATTCTACCAAGGAGATGTTGGCCAGGGGATCCAAGCCCCCACAAAAGGTAAAGGCTCCTTGCCTCCAAACTGGGATATCTGCAGGAAGAGAGGTGATAAGGCCCTGCTGTTGAAGACCTGATATAAACATGGGAAAGATGTATGGAGACCACACTTGCAAGTATACAGATGGTCTCTAGAATGCCAGAGAGTGTTGCCAAAGGCCACTAAACCAATAAAGCAAATATAGGTCTCCTTGAGTCAAGCAAGACTCCTCCATCAGCACCAGCTACACCTCATCTGCCTGGAAATACCGTGCAGCAGTGGCAGCCATATGTCTGTATATCCCAAATGTAATTGGCTATTAGCTCTCTCCTTGGAGGAATAACCCACAGCTGATGCCACAAGCTTACATCCTCTAATGGTTAGGAGATGTTATAAACCACATGAAGACCCTACCATAGTTAACAGAAGAAAATGTAATTCATGAATTAACATACCATCCAAACATCTGTGTCTATACCAAAGTAACCTACCATAACAATCAGTACTGTTTAAATACCTATATATCTAATTGCATGTGCTTCATTAGTAGGATCGAAAGGCTATATATTATACTGTTTAAATACCTATATATCTAATTGCATGTGCTTCATTAGTAGGATCGAAAGGTTATGCCTGGACAAGCTGGCAGCCCATGAAAGAAAACAGCCAGAATTGACTAGAGACTAAGACATCAGCTCCAGGGACAGTAGACTGTTTTGCTTCTCATCCACCTGTGCCCCTTTTCTAAGCCTAGGGAACAATCTGCAGAAGAGGGGGCGTGGTAGAATGTAAGGGCTTTGATTGGGGTTAATGGTGAAGCTACAACAATATAGACTGGACACTCATTTGATCAACATGATTGGGCATACAAGCCCCCCTACTGGATGGTGGGACCATGAGCTGTGTGGGTTTGGGCACAACTGCTTGTAAATTGGTTTTACATGAAGGATGCTTGTACTCACAAATTATCACTTATTGTTAAATAAATGAAAACAAAACAAAACAAAAAAGCAGAGAAAGATGTAGAAAAGTTATGGCAGAATGCATGTTCTGGGATGGGTAGGGGTGGGATGGGGGGAAGGGAAGGGGATATACGCCTGAACTGAATTGGAAAATGATGTATGAAATACACAAAGCATCAATAAAAAAAGAGAAATACAAAGAAAATAATAAAATTGTGAATCAAAATAAAAAAAAGAATTCAGGATGAAAGGGTAATATCACAACTGACAGTGAAAAGGTCCAGACAATCATACAGGAATACTTCAAAAACCTATACTCTACAAAATTTGAAAAAGTAAGAGAAATGGATGAATATCTGCAATCCGGGGAATCACCAAAGGTAAAGCAAGAGGAGACTGACAGCTTAAACAGACCCATAATATATGAAGAAACTGAAAATGTATTAAGAGACCTCCCAACTAAAAACAGCCCAGGTCCAGATGGTTTCACAGCAGAATTCTTTAAAACATTTAAAGAGGACTTACAACCACTATTGCTAAAACTGTTCAGAAGGATACAGAGTGAAATCTCCCAAATTACATCTATGAAGCAAGCATCACTCTAAAATTAAACCCAGGCAAGGATGCAACAAAAAAAGAGAACTACAGACACATCTCATTAATGAACTCAGATGCAAAATGTCTCAACAAAATACTCACAAACAGTATACAGACCCACATCAAAAAGATCATTAACCATGATCAAGTTGGATTCATACCAGAGATGCAGGGATGGTTTGACCTATGAAAATCAGTAAATATAATAAAACACATAAATGTACTGAAGGACAAAATCCACACGATCATATCAATTGATGCAGAAAAGTCCTTTGACAAAATCCAGCCTCCCTTCATGATTAAAGTATTAGAGGGAATTGGACTGGAAGGATCATTCACAACATAATCAAAGGCATATATAAGAAACCCACAGCCAGCATCATCCTAAATGGAGAAAAGTTTGAAGGATTCCCTATAAAGGTAGGAACCTGACAAGGCAGCCCCTTGTAACCACTCCTCTTCAATATAGTGTTTGAAACACTGGCTAGGGCAATAAGGGAAGAAAAGACAATTAAAGGAATACTAATTGGAAAAGAGGAAGTCAAACTATCCCTTTTTGCAGACAATATGATAGTTTACCTACGGGACACTAAAAATTCCATTAGAAAACTCCTAGAAACTATTAAATGTTACAGTTAAGTGGCGGGATACAAAATTAACCTAGAAAAATCAGTTGCCTTTCTTTACACCAACAACAAGCAACTGAAGAAGGAGTACAAGGAGTCCTTCCCCCTCATAATAGCCTCCAAATCAATAAAATACCTAGGAATAAACCTATCCAAAACCCCCAAAGATCTCTACAATAAAATTTATAAGTTCCTGAAGGAGATTGAAGAAGACATCAGAAGATGGAAAGACCTCCCATGCTCATGGATTGGAAATATTAATATAGAAAAATGTCCATTCTACCCAAATTAATATACAGATTCAACACAATCCAAATTAAAATCCCAAGGTCATTCTTCACAGGCTTGGAAAAAAATTCTTAAATTCATATGGAACAAGAAACAACCCTGAATAGCCAAAGCAACCCTGAGTGAAAAGAGCAATACAGGGGGGAATTCTATACCAGACATCAAACTTTACTAAAGGCTATAGTCATAAAAACAGCCTGATACTGGCACAAAAACAGACCTGTAGACCAATGGAAGAAAACTGAAGATCCAAACTTGAGCACATACAATTTCAGCCACCTCATATTTGACAAGGGTGCCAAAAAGACTCAATGGAGGAAAGACAGCATCTTCAGCAAATGGTGTTGGAAAAACTGGATCACCACTTGTAGAAAAATAAAATTAGAACCCTACCTCTCACCCTGTACAAAAACCAACTCCAAATCGATCAAAGACCTCAATGTGAAGCCTAAAATTCTAAAGGTGATAGAAGAAAAAGTTGGCAGCAACTTAGAAGACATAGGTGTAGGAAAAGACTTTCTAAATCAGACAGCAGCTACTCAGGAAATAAAGTAGATAATTGAAAAGTGGGACCTTATTAAACTCAAAAATTTCTGTACAGCAAAAGAAACAGTCAGGTAAGTGAAGAGAAAACCCACAGAGTGGGAGGAAACCTTCACTGTTGATACATCTGACAGAGCATTAACTTCCAGAATATATAGACTATTCAAAAAACAAAGAAGTAAGAAAACAAATGACTCACTCAAAAGATGGAGTAAAGAGCTGAGCAGAGACTTCACAAGTGAGGAAATAGAGATGGCTAAGAAACATTTTCAAACGTGTTCATCATTGCTAATAATTAAGGAAATGCAAATTAAAACCACTTTAAGGTACCAACTCACTCCTATAAGGCCACCTCTGTGCAGGTTGTTGTGTACCGTATAAGAGGGCAGGCTGGACATGGGCCAGGGGAGCAAGCCAGTAAGAAGCATTCCTCCATCGCCTGTGCTTCAACTCCTGCCTTCAGGTTCCTGCCCTGAGTTCCTGCCTTTGGCTCCCTGAGTGATGAACTGTGACCCAGGAGATGTGAGCTGAATAAACCCTTTCCTCCCCACGTTGGTGTCAGTCAGAGTGTTTTGTCACAGCAAATAAAGACAAACTAGAACAGCCCTGTAGTATAGTTTAAAGTCTGGTATAGAGATGCCCCCTGTATTGCTCTTTTCACTCAGGGTTGCTTTGGCTATTCAGGGTCTTTTGTTTGTCCAGATGAATCAGGTGATATGTGTATGTATGTATGTATGTATGTATGTATATATATATATGTATGTATATATATATGTATATATATGCAATACAAGTTGGAGAAAAAATGGAATTTCCATGTTAAAGCATCACTGTATTTTAATGCTTTTTATTTGGTATCACAAGTTTAACTTATGTTAATTTGATGCTATGTGTACTTTAAAGTTCAACTTAAAATAAAATTTAAAAATATTTAAAATTTAAATTAAAAAGAGATATAAAGTAAAAAGGAGAACTAATGTTAATGGGAGGGAGAGAGGAAGAGGAATGGAAGGAGAAAAAGCATAAAGCAGTATGGTGCAGAGCAGGCATTTATTAAAATGGCTTATGTAGCAGAGTACTGTGTATAAAAATATACACAAGGAGGGGCTTAAGAGATGGCTTAGCAGTTAAGAGCACCAACTGCTCTTGTAGAAGACCTGGGCTTTAAAAAATATACACAAGGAATAATAATATTGAATTAATCATGGATGTATGTGTATATGTAACCACATATATGTAAAGCATGTGACCTATTGTTACACATGGTGATTTATTTGCGTAGTGATTTCTTTTGATGTACATATTGTTCAATGGTAGTCTGGTCATAGTGAAGTAATGCAGTCATCATCATAATCCAGAGGCTTATGCAAGTGGTCCTTGAATACAAGGCACGCCTGCGCTATGTAGGATTTTCAATAAAATAAAACAATAGGGAGAGGGTTTCAGAACATGAGACCAAAAATCTTCATAGTAATCTCAAATTTGTGCTTTTATGTAATTTCCCCCAAAATGTCATTGCTACTAAATTTGAAAATTCTGCTAAACTTAAAGATTTCTCTTTGGTAAACTTTAGTGTTATTCAATACTAAGATTGGTAGATTAAAACAAGAGAAGGAACATAACTCTAGTGACATTTTCAAACTCTTTTGCTTTCTAAAGCTCATGAGATGATTATGAGACAGAAATTATTGTTACCTTAAAAGTTTGAAAGTTTTGAGTACTGAAATCTGATCAATGAGTGAAGCTCATTTGTTCATAAATTAAGTTTGAACTGGGGTCTCTAAATGTCAAATTTCTCTTAAATCATAATTCAAATATTTATTTTGAATGTTAACAATACACGTATAAATAATTGTATAGCTAATAAAATATTCTAATAAAGACACTTAAGAGAAAAATGTCAACTAAATTATATCTTACAATGAGAAAAGATTGTTGGCTTTATGTATCATACTATATATTTAAAATAATGACATGTTCAGAAAGTTCTTTCAGGAGCTGAAAATCTGAAGAGTTTTAATGTATCACTCCAATGAACCTGTATTTCATGTCCTAAAGTGTCTCCTACTAGACTATAAGACAAAGATCAAAGTATTAGCATATTACTTAGGACTATCACCACTCATGATCATTTTCCCTCATGATCATTGCTTTTCTCTTGTTTCTGTTATTTGCATCCTGTTTCCACCCTGTCAGCTGGATTCTCTAGTGCTGGCTACCCAGAAACTATTATAGGACCATTTTAAGCATACTGTGTCCCAGGTTTCTCATATATAAAATGGATATACAATCTTGGTAATGTAACAGGATTTGTAAATTATCACCAGATGATACCCATTCCTAGTTTTGAATGTGTGCTATACATTTACAAATGTCCCATTTGGAAAACTGGTTAAAGTGATCATTTTGCCCCACTTTTCATGAGTACATACAACTTCTTAGGACTTTATAGGCACCTCAACAAGACTAATAAACATCAAATTTCTCATTAAGTCTAATGTGTCTGGGAGTTCACAGTACCCAAGATGCAAGCATAATCTAGTTAAAATTCTCTCAATCATTTCTCTCTTGTTGTCCTTAATTCTTTTATTTCCAGTTCAGTACTTTGGAACCCTTTAACACCTCTTCAACTCAGGAACTCTCAGTACACCTTTATGTCTCATTACCTTCTGGGTCCTTTGTGACATATAATGTCAAGTTTTCCCTGGTGTGGAAATGTCTTTAAAAAACAAATGAGCTGGATGTAGTGATGTATGTACATTGCTTCTTCCAGGGGAGCATAGCATATACATACCTGAGTGTTCCTGGTGCTATCAGGACAAGTTGTCCTTGATGAAGAAAAGTCATTCAAGTACAAATGAGCTGAGTGTCATGATGTATTTACTTTTCTTCCTACAGTAGAACACAGCGTACTTGGGTGTTTCCTGTGTTGGATAATCATCTTATGCACAACCATTATCCTCACCACAAGATCTATAAAATCTTCAGAGGTGAAGCCAGTGACTGAGAAGGGAAGGCATCGAATATCAGAGCTGTTGATCTCTCCTTTTCCTACCTGTGTTCAGGTAGGTAATGCACCAACTCTTTGAGGGTCTCCTGCTGTCTGAAACTGCTATGAGGAATTCTCCACATGCTTTCTTTTTTTTAATATAATACTTTTATTGATGTTTTGTGTATTTCATACATCATTTTTCAGTTCAGTTTAGAAATATTCCCCCCAATCATATATTCTGCCATAACTGTCCTGCATCTTTCTTTCAGTCTTTCTTTATATTTAGGAATTCACATTTTCCTCCATTAATTTTAAATTCTGTAATTACTGTATATGAGTGGAAAGTATGTATCCGTATTTTAGGGGTTTACATTATAACAACAAAGTTTGTAGGGGCCACACCGGGATTTTGGGGGGCATTTAATCCCAGGAGGATCCATGTGGAAGACGCACAGGAAAGCACACCACGTAAACACATGTTAAGGTCCAAATGCAGAGAGAGATTTTATTGCAAAATGTCTGGGTATACAGTGAGCATGACTGAAATCTCAAAGCCAAAACCTTTCTGTCACTATATCCCACCCCATGGGTGTGGCCAGGGAGGTCCCATTGGTTTAGAATGCAACCCATCTTAACTAAATTTTCCCACAATAGTTGCCTTCAGACAAACAGAAATATAACAATAATGTTGTTGAGCTTGCCTTTCAACTGGGGATTTGGTGTTAGCATGCACAAATGAGGGAAATCATTTGCCACTTGCTTTTCTGTGACTGTGTTACTTCACTTAGCATAACGGCTTTGAGTTCCATCCATTTACCTGCAAATTTCATGATGTCATCTTTCTTTACTGCTGCATAGAACTCCATTGTGTAGATGTACCACATTTTTGTCATCCACTCATCTGTTGAAGGCATTTGGGTTGGTTTCAGCTCTTTGCTATTAGGAAGAGAGCTGCAATAAACATGGATGTATATGTATCTTTGTGGTAGGATGAGTCTTTTTAGTATATACCCAGGAGTGGTATGACTGGGTCAGGTGGTAGTCTCATTTTGAGTCTTTTAAGGGTTCTCCACACTGCTTTACATAATGGTTGTACATAAAGTAGAATAATTTAAGGCAGTCATTATCATTAGGAATCTGGGGAAGAGGTATGTCATTATTCCTTGGTCTATAAGAGACTTTAATTTGAAAGTATGTTGTAAATACTATCAAATATTTGTTTCACAGACTGGAGAAGATGCCTCTGTCTTCATTATGGATGAAAATAATTTTCATCCTGACTTTGGCATTTATTTTTCATAATGGTGAGTAAATTTTCTACTTTTCTTTCCTGTCTGGAGGCAGGTAATACTGGGAGCATCTACTACAATTCAAGAATGGATGAAATTGTAAATTGGGATTGGAACTATTAAACTGCTAAAATAAACCATATCATGTCCCCCAATTTTTTTTACAATTACCCCAATGAATTGATTTTATGCATTTCTTATCTCAGAAAACTGGGGAACAGGCATGCATTTGAACATGTTGTATAAACTGAATACAATGGTGCCTGTAATGTCAGCTAGTCAGTAGATGGAGGTAGGTGGATTGCCTGAGCTCTACAAGACAAGGTTAGCTGGGAAAGAACAATGAGACAAACAGTCTTAGAAATGTAAATTAAAAAATAATAAGTAGTTGATTCTAGACATTTTTGTGTTTACTAAGCTTTGCTTAAGGTATTTTTCCCACATAATTTTGGAGGTCAGATGCCTTGGTTGTGAGTTAGAAAGTTTGGAAAGCAATGATGTCTTCCAGATGTGGTCTTACTATACCATGCCATTTTTTTTTCAAACCCTGAATCAGCTACGTCAAAGCCTGTGTAAGGACACAACTCACTGACTCCTTAACTGACAACTCTGAACTTCATAGTAAAGTAATTGTCATATATTAGATGAAGTCATGATATTGTCTTACTAGTAGTTAACAGTTCATTAATTTCTCTTTATGACTTTATAATAGGCCAATTAAATGACTTTAAAGGATTGTCCCTGTGAGTAGGTCTCTCATGTATGTTTATACTAATTTGAAATATTTATTGAATATCCTTTTTCTTGATAGTTGTCTCCTATCACTTAATTGACCATTATTGTAGATGTTTTTGTAAGTGTACCATGAATATCAGAAATATGAGTATCAGAATGGAGGAGGCGTCATTTTTCTCACTTCTATGTATGATTATAGTTAACTTCAAATCATGAGAACCTTGTCAAAATACCCGTAATGAATGAATATTGAGCAAGGGACCAGATAATGGATCAACGTTAAGAAAACCACGTGTTGGTACTGTGGAGTGGCTTCCTCAGTAAGGTACTTGCCTTGCAAACATGAGGATCTGAATTTCACCCTAGAATCCATGTAAAAGACCTGGGCATGATAGTGTGAGCCTCTTATCTGGAGAGGCAGAGATAGGGAATCCTGGGGCTCTCAGGCCAGCCATGAATAAAGAATTCCAAGTCTGTAAAGACTGTGTTACACACGCACACACACACACACACACACACACACACTAACACAAAGGTTGAATGGTATTTGAGAAATGACTCTTCAATAACTTGTCTGGTCTCTACATGAATACAAGTACACATGAAGCAGCACGTACATATCATCGTCTGGTCTATACATGCATCCAATTACTATGCAACAGCCTATACTGGAACACACGTAGAGATACCTACAGGTTCTCATAAACATAGATAGGAACAGAGACACAGGCAGAGAAACAAAGAAAGAGACACACAAACACAGAGAGTAAGAAAGAGAGGGAGAGAAAAAGAATGATCCACGCCTCATTTCCTACACATTGGCAATCACAATGTTAAAGAAAACAGGATGAATTCTTCCCTCCACCACTATCAGCAGGATATCACAGTGAAATACTAATACATAGACATGACTAAGCTTTCCAAGAACTGCTTAGCAGGTAATAATTATCAAAGCTTTATGGACAGATTAAAAAATGACTAAATGGAATCAATTCTACAATCTTACAATGAAGGTTTTAACTATAACTCTTCAAATTTATTTACATTAAAATTTTTTTTAATTTATTTATTTCTGTATGTATATGAATGTACTGTCTGCATGCAAGTCTGCGCACCCGTGTCGTGCAATGCCACGGAGGTCAGATGAGGGTCTTGGATTCCGCTGGAACTGGAGTTCTCCTGGAATTGGAGTCACAGATGATTCTCAGCCGACATGTGGGTGCTGGGAATCGAACCCGGTTCCTCTGCAGGAGCGTTGGTGCTCTTAACTGCTAGGCTATCTCTCCATCCATCAAACACTTTGAGAAAGAGTTCTCATGTGTTTTATGATATTTATTGATTTACGTATGTTGAACCATCCCTGAATCTCTGGTATGAATCCAACTTGGTTATGATGGATGATCATTTTGATGTGGGTCTATCTGCGATTTGCAAGTATTTTGTTGAGAATTTTTGCATCTATGTTCATTAATGAGATGGGTCTATAGATTACTTTTTTGGTTGTATCTTTGCCTGGTTTTGGTATTGGAGTGAGGCTGGCTTTATAGAAGGAATTTGGGAGAATTCTCTCTGTTTGTATGCTTCTGAACAGATTGAGTAGTAATGGTTGTAGGATCTCCTTAATTGTTTTGTAGAATTCTGCTGTGAAGCCATCTGAGCCTGGGATTTTTTTAGTTGGGAGGTTTTTTATTACATCCTCAATTTCCTCAAATATTATGGGTCTGTTTAAAATGTCAATCTCTTCTGTGTTAAGCTTTGTTGGTTCTCAGCATTTCAAATCTTCTTCTATTTCTCTTAGGTTTTCAAATTTAGTGGAGTATAGGTTTTTGAAGTATTCCAGTATGATTGTCTGGATCTTTACTTTGTCTGTTGTGATGTTTCCCTTTTCATCATTAATACTATTGATTTAGAGTTGCTCCTTTTTTTTTTTTTGGTTAACTGGGCTAGAGGTCTGTCTATTTTGTTTATCTTTTCAAAGAACCAGCTTTTGAATTAGTTGATTCTATGTATTGTTTTCTTTGTTTCTATTTCATTGATTTCTGCTTAGATTTTTGTGATTTCTTCCTGTCTATTGGGTTTAGGGTTCATTTGTTGTTGTCTCCCAAGTGTTTTTAGCTATAGTGTTAGATCGTTTATTTGTTCCCTTTCTGTTTTTTTGTTGTGGACACTTAGGTCTATAAATTTCCCTCTGAAGACTGCTTTTAAAGTATCCCACAAGTTTTGTTGTGTTGTATTGTCGTTTTCGTTCAGCTCCGTGAATACTTTTATTTCACTCTATTTCTTCCCTGACCCATTCATTATTCAGGATGGTGTTGTTTAGCCTCCATGTGTTGTTGTAGCTTGTTGAGCTTATTCTGCTGTTCATATTGAACTTTATTGCACTATACTCTGATAGAATGCATGGAATTATTTCCATCCATTTATATTTGTTGAGATTTCTTTGTGTCCCATTATGTGGTCGATTTGGAGAATGTTCCATGAGATGCTGAGTAGAAAGTATATTCTCTGGTGTTTGGTTGGAATATTTTGTAGTTGTTTGTGAGGTTCATTTGGTGTATTGTACTGTTCAGTTCTGATGTCTCTCGGTTTATTTTTTGTCTAGTTGATCTATCCAAGGGGCTCAGTGGGGTATTGCAGTCTCCCAACATTAGAGTATTAGGATTGATCTGTGTCTTGAAGTGACGCAGAATAGTGTTTATAAAGTTAGGTGCCCCAGAGTTTGGTGCATAGACATTTAGGATTGTGACGTCTTCATTCTTAATTGTTCCTTTGACAAGGATGTAATGGCCCTCTTTTTCTCTTCTGATTAGTTTTACTTTGAGATCTATTTTGTCCGATATTAGAATAGCCACTCCAGTTTGTTTCTTGGTACCATTTGCTTGCAATAATTTTTTTCCATCCTTTCACTCTAAGGTGGTGTCTGTCTTTGAGGGTGAGATGGGTTTCTTGTAGACAGCATACAGATGGATTCTGTTTCCTAATGCATTCTTCCATTCTATGTCTTTTGATTGGGGAGTTTAGACCATTAGTATTTACGGTTATTATTGAGAGATGTGTGTTGCTTCCTTTCACCTTATTTTTTGTTTTCATTCTTGGTCAAGGTTTGTATTTACTCTGTTATGCATTTGTTGATTTCTCTCTTTAATTGCTTAGGCATATTTGCTCCTTTCCTCTGTTCTTTGGATTGCTTTGAGGATTTTCTGAAATGTTGGTTTCTTAGACATGTATTCATTCATCTTGTTCATATTGTGAAAGATTTTTCTTTCTCTTACAACTATCACTGATATTTTTGCTGGATATAGTAATCTAGGTTGGCATCTAAAGTCATTTAGCACAGGGAATACTTTGGTACACCTTCTTCTAGCTTTCATAGTGTGGACTGAGAAGTCAACTGTGATTCTGATGGGCTTCCCCTTATATATATATCTTGTTGTTTTTCTCTTGTGGCTTTCATTATGTTGTCTTTTTTTTGAGCATCTAGTGTTTTAACAATTATATGGTGTGGGGAGTTTCTTTTCTGGTCCTGTCTATTTGGTGCTCTATGTGCTTCTTGCATTTGTATGGGATTGTCTTTTTTCATTTGGGGAAATTTTCTTCTATTATCCCGTTGAAGATCTGGTCAATAGTGTTGTCTTGGGATTCTTCTCCTTCCTCTATACCTATGATGTGGAGGTTTGGTCTTTTCATAGTATCCCACATTTCCTGGTTGTTCCACTCTTGTGTTTTTAAAAAAAAAATTTTCATAGTCTTTACCTGAGCTTTCTAGTTGCTTCATATTATCCTGCAGTTCTGATATTCTTTTTCTGCTTCTGAGGCTTTTTCCCATCCTTTCCTGGTGATTGGACGAATGTTTAATTTTCTTTTGCATTTCATGCTGTGATTTCTTTAGATTTTCCACTTTCTTCTGGAGCCTGTCATTCTCATCTTGTAGCTCCTTGGTTCATTGGTCATTTTCTTTCTTCATTTTGGCCTGGGATCTTTTCAGTGTTTCCATTTCCTTCTGGAGTTTGTTATTTTCTCCCTTTAGTTCTTTCCAGAGTTTGTCATTTTCTCCCTCTAGGTCCTTCTTGAGTTTTTCAATCTCTCCCCTTAGTCCTTTCCACTGTTTGTCATTATCTCCCTCTAGGTCCCTCTTGAGTCTTTCAATCTCTGCCCCTAGTTCTCTAGTTTCTTTTGAACATGTCTATAGTTGTATTTCTAAGGTTGGTGTCTTGGCTTCTTTCCTTGGAGATCTTGTTGCAGGGATCCTCTGTAGGGTTGGTAGAGTTCAGTGTGGATTTATTATGAGCTTTTTCCCATGTTGTTTTTTCTTTGTGTCTTTGGCATATAGATTTTTCTGTTTATTTGTTTCTTTGGATTCTGGCACCTCAACATTGGCTGCACAGCCTATAATCACCGATCTGCACCTGTTAGGTCCTCTGCACCCACAGCTCCACCTGGTTTATGGGGGGTGATTTGTGTTGCTACTTTGGCCTTACTGGCACCTCACAGTGTCCATGAGCGTGTCTAAAGCCCAAACTGGGACTTCTGGGGCTCATTATTCTATTTTTGTTTTTAGTATTCCTTCCTGAATTCTCTGTAGATCTGAGTTGGTAGTTTTTAATTTCTTAGTTAGATTTTATGAAGGAATGTGTGATTCCTAATCCTGGTTGTTAACTTGACTGGATATGGGATTAATTGAAATGACTCTCTGGATCAGATTATTTGATGCTGAAAGACCCACATTAAATCTGGCTGTTATCTTCTGATATAAAAGGTCATTGCAGAAGGGAGATTTTCCTTTTTGCTGGCTTGCTTTTTCTCTTACTAGTGAGTTAATCTTATTGTAGCATTCCTTTGCTGATACTAGACCCAACTTCTTTCAATTGGCTGAAGACTACCAGATATCCAACAGTTCTTCAGGTCTTCAGTACCAGATTGAAAGTGCTGAGACTTTCAGCCTTATGGAGTTAACAAGCCTGTAGCACCCTACCTCCATGTTCTTGCTTCAGCTCCTGCCTCCAGGTTCCAGCTTTGGGTTTCTACTCTGACTTCCGTCAGTGATGTGTTGTGACCTGAAATACATAAGTTAAAACAAACCATTTGCCCCGACCTTGGTTTTGTTCAGTCTTTTTACAACACCAGCAGCAAGAAATTAACACAAATATGACAGCTGCAGGAAACATAACCAGTAGAGAAACTTTCATTAATTCTTCAGTTATGAACAATGATCTTGTCTGAGGAGGAAGGTGTGAACTCTCATAAATTGAAATATATCTTTCTAATCACCTCTGACATTCAGAGTTTCCGTTGAGAAATCAGCTATTTTGGGAGGTCTTCCTTTGTAAGTGATTTGGTCCTTATCTCTTTCAGTCTTCAACACTCTCTATTTCTTCTGCAATTTTACTAAAATGATATTTTCTGTCTTCGATGGTAAATCCTCCTTCTTCACTGACCGTGCATATTAGGTCTCACAAATTTATTTACATATTTGTATTTGGTCACACATGTTTTATTCATGGATTCTTCTCTTTTATAATTTTTTTGTGACTGCATAATGCAGTGCCTCTTATCTTCATAACTTGCATACTGTGATCTACATCATTCACTCTAAGGGTGAGCTTTCCAATGAGCTTTTCATTTGATTTTAATTTTTTATTTCCAACTTCAATTTAAGTTTTGTTTTCATCAGTATTTCTTTTTGTTGTTCTCTTTTTCTGTCTCGAGTTGAATTTCACAATTCATTCAGGTATTTATGTTCTCTGGGAATTCATTCATAAAATTATACTTGTCTTCTTTAACTTCTCTGAAAGGCTTATTTGTGTAAATTTTGAAATCCTTAATTCCACAAAATTATACTTGTCTTCTTTAACTTCTCTGAAATTCTTATTTGTGTAAATTTTGAAATCCTTAATTCCATAAAATTATACTTGTCTTCTTTAACTTCTTTGAAAGGCTTATTTGTGTGAATTTTGAAATCCTTAATTCTGTGAACACAATAATCTTCCTTTTCCCTTCCCTCCCCTCCCTTCCCCTCTCCTCCCATCCACTCCCTTCCCCTCCCCTAACTTCCCCTCCCTCCCCTCCCTTCCCCTCACCTCCCTTCCCTCCCCTTTAGTCCCCTCCCCTCCCTTCCCTCCCTTCTCCTCCCCTCCCTTCCCTCCCCTTCCCTTCCCTTCCCTTCCCTTCCCTTCCATTCCCTTCAGTTCCCTTCCCTTCTGTTCCCTTCCCTTCCTTTGTTCTTTTTATTTTTTTTTTTT
>VZQC01009449.1:58851-103733 GCA_009823505.1 Rhizomys pruinosus
TTCTGGCTTGCTCACAGGTTAAAACTTAGCTATGTTTCTTTTACTGCCCAGGACCACCTGTCAAGGGAAGGAGAATGCCTGTAATGGGCTGGGCTCTCCTAAATCAATTAATGGGGACACAGGCCAGTCTGACTTGAGAAATATCTCCATTGAGAGTCCCTGCTCAGATGACTCTAGGCTGTGTCAAATTCATGCCTACAGATCATTAGGGTAGATGATCTGTGATAATCACCATTATGTCGCAGAACTGAAGATGAATCTTAAATACAGTCCTTTCAAAATCATCCTATTCAGGCCTAATGCTAGGGAAGGACTCCTGTACTGAGTTGCTTTTTCTGCTGAACTTGTGAACAGTCTCCAATTTGCCATAGGTGTCCCCACCATCTGGCAACCTGCACCCAAACTCCCTTTCTGTTGTTTAGTTCTGGATCATATCCCTTGTTTATTGTCTAGGGCACATGTCATATTATTGTGCTGTGAATACGTTATTTTCCCATTAAATCTGGTATCTTTCCACTCCACTCTGCAATTTTTATCTTCAGTGCTTCTTTTCATAAATATTTGCATGAACTTAATTACAAAGTTGGATTTTGCTTCTAGGGAATTATGAAGACAATTTTTAATTCTCTTCTCTTTTGGGTTTGACAGGTCCCAAGGCTAAACAAAAATGAGCATGTAGAAAAAAATCAAGTTTCCCCAGAGGAGAGAAATGGCCATTCAAGGGTGGGGAATAGGAATGTTTCAGATGCACGTAGAGGACAGTAAAGCCTACACACTCAGTCTTATTCAAGTTTCCTCATTAAAAACAGCATTATAGAGAAATCAATTAGTTGAAATTTATGCTTCAATAATATATTTTTCTTCTGACTTCTTTATTTACAGCCTTAAAAAGAGAAGATTAGATTATTTACATGAGGGTGCCTGTCTTGTTTCATCTGAACCAATCATTTCAAAGTGATATCTACAATCAACAGGGATTACAGCCTTAAATTTCTATCCAAAATGAATGAAGTCCTCTATCATTTTGAGTGTGGACTGTGTGATATTGAAGGATCTTTCCAACCTGTGTACCTGTGATTGAGAGATTTTATTTCCATTATTTCCTGGTGATCTAAAAATCTGTTATCTTTAACATTTGTTTTAAAATATATCCAGTGTGTTTTACAATCATAAATGCTTCACCCAATAAAATGCTCAATAAATTCATCTTATTAAGCATACTTTCTTGTGGGAGTGATTTGTTAGAGTAAATGGGTAATTTGGTAATTATAATTAAAGAAAGTATTTTTAAAGTTAAGTTATTAATATAATAACGAATGATCATCAAAAGTACAGATTTCAGGGCTTGTGTCTCTCCTTATAGGTCTATGCCACTGGAGAGATCTTTGAAAATATAAATTCTAACAAGTGCCTTCAAGTTAATTTTATTTTTTAGGATTAGGAATAATGGGAGTATCAACTTAAATTTTAGCACATTGCATATGTCTCAAATTGAATGTAATGCAACATGCAGTAATTCTTCAAAATTTCTGATTAGGAGAAACAGAATGCATTTTCTTTCTATGTTATGAATAAGTCTAAAAGGATTGCAAATGCCAGGCAACTCTGCTTTCTTTAAGATAATATAGCCATTTTTTAGCAAAGTTGATGCTTCTACATTTAACCAGCACAGGCTTTACTTGGGTTGCCAAATGCTCACTTAAAAATAGACTTTCTTGGCAGAAATATAGATTAACTATTAGATGATAACTATCAGTCTGCCACAAATACTTGTGGGCCTGAATTCATTTTTTGGTAAAAATTTCAGAATGTATGAGTGATCAATGTGGGTTCTGCTGATTCATTTTCATGCCTAGTATTAATAAAGTAGAGAAGTATCAAATTTTAATGTTTTAAGCCAAGAGTCATAAAATATGCCCTTTAATTCCTATACTTGAAAGATGGAAAGAGAAGTATTAGGATTACAAGGCACTCTTTGGATATGTAAGATGGTTGTAGTCAGTTTGGGTTACATGAGACCCTGTCTCAAAGGGAAATTGAAAACAAAAAAATAATGTAATGTTTTAGAGCCACATTAAAAACTTCTCATTCAATTTCAAACACTTAAAAATTATATACAATATTATTATACCTGAAAAGTAAAAATAGGCAGGTTGATGGAAAGAAATTAACATAAAATTATCATTCAGAACAGTTTTTTAAGACCTGTGGCCCTAAAAGCAAAGTGCAGGTCTCCAGGTCATATCCAGAGCTTCATTTGGAGAGCTATAGCATCATGACTATAGGTATTCATAATAGCATCTTGAAAACCAAAAATTTATATGAAAGCACAGAAGACTCCAGTTAGCCAAAACAACTGTTAACAAAAGAAATTCCTTAGGTTGACATGGATATATACGGAGGCATGGAGGTGATCCATGAGAAATTGGAGAAACACCGCATGCAGTTATAGATGCTAGAGGTTCCTTATATTTGGTTGCCTTTGATGCACAAATGAAAACTCAATGTATTTAGCAAGGGCAATTTCTGACTACCTGTTGTCATGAGTTAAATTTAATAAATTATTTAGCTTAAATAAATTGAGAAACAATGGAAAGTCTCCCTACCTGTTAGCCTTGTTACCAGAGATTTAGGGTGAAAACCTAGGCCCTGCCCAGCAATCTCTTATATGTCAATATAAGTCAGTAGTATTAGTATTACTATTAGGAGTAGTAGTAGTAGTAGTAGTAGTAGTAGCAGTAGTAGAAATCAGATAAAAATTACTTATTCAATCTGGCTACACAGAGAAAAGGATCAAACAAAGGATATCTAGTTAATCTCAAGGCTGTCTATGGGGCAATGGCTTAAAAACATGGCAGGAGATT
The DNA here is from genome assembly GCA_009823505.1 of Rhizomys pruinosus. Lineage (NCBI taxonomy): Eukaryota > Metazoa > Chordata > Mammalia > Rodentia > Spalacidae > Rhizomys > Rhizomys pruinosus. The sequence goes on from VZQC01009449.1 coordinate 61,716, forward strand.
TGGATATTCCACAGTGTCATTTAGGTGTGGTCCATCTAGTCCAGGTATGGTTTCAGCTGTGGTGTATTCTGCAAGTTCTCAAGGGGGGTTGAAATCTCTTTTTAAGAAGCAAGTTCCTGGGGCTGGAGAGATGGCCTAGCGGTAAAGAGCACCGCCTGCTCTTGTAGAGGACCTGGGTTCAATCCCCAGCACCAACATGGTGGCTGAGAACCATCTTTAACTCCATCTCCAGGGGAATCCGACACCCTCTTCTGACCTCCGTGGCATTGCACGATATGGGTGCACAGACCCTCATGCAGAAAGTATTTTCATACACATAATAATTGAATAAAATTAAAAAAGAAGAAAGTTCCTTCAGTCTTACAACCATTACTACTCAAAATATTCAGAAGGATACAAACAGAGGGAAATCTCCGAAAGTCCTTCTATTAAGCCAGCAACACTCTAATACCAAAACCAGGCAAAGACAACCAGAAAAAGAAAACTATAGGCCCATCTCATTAATGAACACAGACACAAAAATTTTCAACAAAATACTTGCAAATCGCATACAGACCCTCATCAAAAAGATCATCTATCAAGAACAAGTTGGATTTGTACCAGAGATGAAGGGATGGTTCAACATATGGAAATCAATAAATATTATAAAACACATAAATGGACTGAAAGACAAAAATCACACAATCATCTCAAATGATGCAGAAAAAGCCTTTGACAAGATCCAGCATCCCCTCATGTTTAAAGTTCTAGAGGGAGTTGGACTGAAGGGAAAATTCCTATATTCCACAATATAATCAAAGGCATATAAAACAAATCCACAGCCAACTTCACACTAAATGGAGAAAAATCAGAACCATTCCCCTTAAAGGTGGGAACCCGGCAAGCCGCCCCCTCCTGTTGCCACTCCTCTTCAATATAGTGCTTGAAACACTTGCTAGGGCAATAAGGCAAGAAAGGGAAATTAAAGGAGTACTCATTGGAAAAGAGGAAATAAAAATATCCCTCTTTGAAGATGATATGATCATTTACCTGATGGGTGCTAAAACTGCACCAGAAAACTCATAGAAACAAGACTTTCTGTAAAGTGGCAGGATACAAAATTAACCACACACACACACACACACACACACACACACATACACACAAACACACACACAGAATAAAACACCTGGGGACAAACCTAACCAAAGACACCAAAGATCTGTACAACAAAAGATTTAAAGCCCCGAAGAAGGAGATTGAAGATGTCATCAAAAGATGGAAAAATGTACATTCTACCCACATTTATCTACAGATTCAATGCAATCCCAATTAAAATCCCCATGAGTTTCTTCACAGACTTGGAAAAAGTCCTTAAATTCATATGGAGAAACAAAAGAGCCTGAATAGCTAAAGCAACCCTGAGCAAAAAATGAAATACAGGGGGATCACCTCACCCGACTTTATGCTATATTACAGGGCTATAATCACAATGCAGCATGGTACTAGGATAAAACAAATCCATTGAGCAATGGAACAAAATTGAAGATCCAAACTTGAGCTCATACAATCTCAGCCACCTCATATTAGATAAAGGGGCCCAAAAAGCTCATTATAGGAAAGATAACATCTTCAAATGGTGCTGGCAAAACTGGATCACCATATGTAGAAGAACAAAATGAAACCCCTACCTTTCACCCTGTACAAAAATCAACTCCAAATGAATCAAAGATCTCAATGTGAACCTCCAAAACTCTGAATGTGATAGAAGACAAAGTTGGTAGCAACCTATAAGACATAGGCTTTGGAAAAGCCTTTCTCAATCAGAAGAAAAAGTTGGTATCAGTATCCAAGACATAGGAGTAGGAAAAGAGTTTCTAAATCAGACAGCATCTGTGCAGGAAATAAGGTCAATTGTTGACAAGTGGGGCCTCATTAAACTCAAAGGCTCCTGTACAGCGGAATACGAACAATCATGGAAGTGAAGAGAAAACCCACAGAACAATCATGGAAGTGAAGAGAAAACCCACAGAATGGGAGGAAAATCCTCACTGCTGATACATCTGACAGAGCATTAACTTCCAGAATATATAAACTACTCAAAAAACAACAACAACGAAGAAGTAAGAAAACAAATGACTCACTTAAAAGATGGATTAAAGCTGGGCTCGAGAGATAGCTTAGCGGTTAAGAGCACCGACTGGTCCTGCAGAGGACCCGGGTTCGATCCCCAGCACCCACATGGCGGCTAAGAACCGTCTGTAACTCCAATTCCAGGAGAACTCCAGTTCCAGGGGAATCCGAGACCCTCTTCTGACCTCCGCAGCATTGCACAACACGGTGCACAAACCTACAGGCAGACAGTATATTCATACACATACAAAAATAAATAAAATTAAAAAAAAATAAAGATGGATTAAAGAACTGAACAGAGACTTCACCAGTGAGGAAGTAAAGATGGCTGAGACATATTTTTAAAAAAAGTGTTCAACATCATTAATAATTAAGGAAATGAAAATTAAGAATCTTAAATGTTTATTCAGCAAACTCTGGTGTACTGAACTTTATAAACACAATCCTTCAGGACCTCAAGACACAGATTAATCCCAGCATGCTAATAGTGGGGGATTTCAATACCTGCCTGAGCCCATTGGATAGGTCAACTGGACAATATATAATCAGAGAGACATCTGAACTGAACAATAAAATACAACAAATGGACCTCACAGATATCTACTGAATATTCCACCCCAACACCAGAGAATATGCTTTCTACTCAGAGCCCCATGGAACATTCTCCAAAATCAACCACAAACTGGGACACTGCAAAAATATTTACAAAAGCATTGAAACAATTTCATGCATTCTATTAGACCACAATGAAATAAAGCTCAATATGAACAGCAGAATAAGCCCAACTATCTACAAGAACACATGGAAACTAAACACACTCCTGAATAATGAATAGATAAAAGAAGAAATAAAAAAAGGAAATAAAAACATTCCTGGTAACTAAACAAAAAATACAATACAAGACAGCAAAAAACTGTATGGGAATACTAAAAAAAGGCAGCCCTAAATGCCAATTAATATAGCGCCTCGTGCATACATTAAAAAACAGGGCTACTTGTGGGCGGGACCAGGTCCGCAGGGGAAGACGAGCCATAACGCGCCAGGCCAGGTAAACAGTTCTACAGCTCTAGGCGCGGGCTGGCGGGGGGCAGCTGGGATGAATGGGTCGTTTGTTGCTTGTGAACCCGTCTACGGGGTTCCCCGCCCAGAGGGACCGGTAACCCCACCTCCCCGCGCCAAGTAATTGCTAAGAATCCCAAAGTGGTCTCCTTTTGAGAAACCTTCAGAACGAGAAAGAGAAGAATCTAATCTTAGGCTTCCAACATCCAAAATAAACAAAAAACGAAAAACCTGAAACCTAGCAATCAATACACCATAAAAAAAAAAAAAAAAAAAGCATCGGGAAGAGGAGGCAAGTCAAAAAACCATCCGCTATTATAGTGAAAAGTCGTTTGTGCTTGAACCACAAAAAAGGGAAATCCATATGCCAAGGGCAAGACGAAGGGACAACATGAGAAAAGCACAGATTCTCACAACACAGGCTTATTCAATTAACCGGGGAGATAGCCACAATGATTCTCTTGTGGGGGAGGAGATCCAATGGATGTAGCTTTAGAAACGAATATCATGCATTGATATTTTGTTCCAGTTATGTAATTAATAAAAGAAAATAATATAAGAAGAAGTCATGGAACTAAAGAGAGAAATGAAAAACTCAAAATACGGACCTTATTGTATGGGAAGTTTCTAAATCACTTTATTGGATCAAACTTTTTCGGTAAAGAATTAAATCTTGTGACCAATAAGAGAATGTCAAATCCCAGAAAGAACTAGAGGGAGAAAAAAACAAAACTCCGAATGGAAGTAGAAGCACTGAAAAGGGAAGCCAACCAAAGAAGTAAAGGAGCACCAAGAATAATTTGTAGAAAACGTAAAAGAGTATGAGCTTGTATACACGCTCAATAAGGAATATGGAAGTACAAGTGAAAAGAAATCTAACACAGTATGAAACAAAAAAGGAATTAGTACACGCGTAGTCTCGTATATTCATATTTGAAGAAAGTCAAAGACACAATCATGACCTCATGATAGTCCAGAATTTGTCGAGGCATGAGGCACGTATGTCAACTAATAGTAATAGGGCAGTATCCTCTGGAAGATAACTGTAGTAGTATTCACTATATAATAGTTGATAACATATGCTCATAGATATCCCTATAAGTTATGAAACCTATTTTAGGAGAGGGAAGTATTTCAAACTTTACTCCAAAAGTCTTGTTAAAGAACTACCACACATGAGAATTATGGGACACTGTACTGTTAAACTGTAATCCTAAATCCTCTGCTTTTCCTTTCTAATATAGGTTAACTTATCTGCCATGAATGGAAATTGGCAAAAGGAATTAAGTTCCGTATCCTATGTCCTGTCCTAAGAAGGGGTCTCCCAACTAGGTATAGTGATCACCCAATCTTTGGGCTACTCCTCCAGGCACTATTTGGGTAAGGATCCAATGGTGTGAGATAATCAGTGCCTTTTCGCATAGTTTGTGCCATACCGATATCCGTTGTTCCCTGGCCCTTTGTTCTTTGGGTGTCAGTTCCACGACTTTTCACCTAAACTAGCAGAAGATTTTGAGCCCCTGTGCCTCCTTCCGTTTTTATTCTAAGTTTTTTTCTCCTATAAACTGAAGTAGTCAAATTAGCAAGCATTGGCTAGGTTACACTGAGGACGAAGTCCTTCCCTTTAATAGATGACGATATATTTGATCAGAAAAAAGAATGAATCACCTCCACGCATGGAATCATAAGTTATGTTAGTCATTTTTTACTATGGTTCTCTGGGAGTTCACTGCACGGGCACATATAGACGATATTACATTAGAGCGCAAATATACATATCCTGAGGGCCACGAAAAGTTGAAAACCGACCGGGGAAGGATGGTCGGGATCTATACACAAAGTGGAAACCGGCTCCCACTCACAATTACTCATGGGCCCCTGTAACTTCTGGCCGCCCGTAGACGGGTTCTCAAACCAGCATGACCCCTCCGCAGCTGACCCAAGCCGCCAGACCACAGACGCCTAGAAGCATGTACAGACTGTTGTCTGGCCCTGGGGGTTAATGGGCCGCTCCCCCTAAAGCATTCCCTGTGGTAGGGGACTATGGAGAGCACATGGCCTGCCAAGCCACAAACCTTGCTTTTTATGTATTGCCACATGAGGCTATACTACAATAGAGCAAATATGTCGATCATATACTGGAAGGGAGGAGAGAAACTACTCCTCATGTACAAAATAGTAACATTACCAAGATGAATGAATATAACAGTGTGTGGAATATACTGGACACCTCTTCATGTACATAATGTAAATCTTGGAATAATTGCAATTTCAATATTAGGGCAGAATAATGGTGACTTAATTACGAGTGAACTAAGCAATTTTCCTACAATTACTCTATCTTTTATGGTATATAGCCTTCTAATATCCTATATAATTCACAAAAAACTTATATACCATTCAGAGGGGAGGCTAAAAATCTAAAGGAGGGACTAGAATGTCTCATCCACATTGGGATATGATAATCAGTGAAAGGTAAGCAACAATCCATGTCTTTAACAATTGTAACCTTAAAATAATTAAGATTTGGGGCTAAAACCGCCCAACTCAATAAATGTGACTAGATTGGCAGAATGGCATTTTAGGAAACAAACTCACTCATATTCGTAACATTATATTGTTCTTGTCTGTCTAGGAACAATGAACCCTACCCATTCTCAATAATCAAAAGGGGAATATGGCACCAATCAACTATTAAGGTGATATGGTATGAAAAAGAATGGCCTATTTTTGTCCCTAAAGGCCAAAAATAGTGTTTAAAACTGAGTTAAGCAAAGTAGTCGGGTGTTTCGTTTGAATTCTAATATTCTGGAATGAGCACAATAAGAGACTTTTCACTGGGTCTGAGTAGAGCATAATTCCTTGGTGTGGGTGGATTCAGTAGATAATCTGTGAAGGATCCCATTTGTTTAATTATTATTGTTCGTTCAAAGAATGTCTCTCTGATTATTATTGTCCCAGTTATTGACCTATCCATGGGCTCTAGCCAGGTATTGAATTCCCACTATTAGCATCTGGGATATCCTGTGTTGAGGCCTGAAGGTAATTGTGTTTATAAAAGAAGCACAGAATTTTTAAAATTTAAATATATAAATAAAAAGTGGTTATAAGCAAAAGAAATCAAAAGAGCTAAAGAGGGCCATTACATCCTTATTAAAGAAAAAATTGAGAATGAAGATTTCACAATCATGAAAATATATATGCACCAAACATTAGTGCACCAAACTTTATAAAGAAATTCTTCAGATCGTCAAGCCCACAGTAACCCCAGCACACTCAATACTGGGGATCTTCATACCGCCCCCGCTCCTCCATTTAAGTCCTCTAGACAGTCAGAGCTGACAGAAGGATATAAACAGAGAGACATCTGGAACTAAATGACACAATACACCAAATGGATCTCACAGACATCTACCGAATATTTTACCCAAACACCAAAGAAATACACTTTCTAACTCAGCACCCCAAGGAACCATTTCTCCAAAGTAGACCATATACTGGGACATCAGGAAAAACTCAACAAATATAAAAGGTTGAAATAATCTCATGCATACTATCCAACCACAGTGCAATAAAGATCAATATCAATCACCAGAATAAACCCACAACCTACAGGAACACATGGAGACCTAAACAACACTCTCCTGAAAAATTAGTGGGTCAATAGGAAGAAATGAAGGAAAAAGAAAATAAAAACAATTCTAGAACTGAATGAACAAATAAATTAACACACAGCAAAATCATGGGACACTGCTAAAGCAATTCCTAAGAGGAAGTTTGATCTAGCTTCTTAATCGTGCCACGAGGTAAAAATAAATCAGAAAGAGCACAAAGTGAATGATATAACACGTGGTCATGCTAAAATAAGCTTGAGAGATCAACAGACAAATTGAACCCTAATAGCGGAGCAGACTGCCCAAAAGAATATAACAAGGAAATCAGAGCAGAGATAATGGGAAATGAGAAACGAAAGACAAACCAATAACAGAAAAATCAATGAACCAAAAGTTTTTTGGGTCTTTTCCTGAGAGAATAAGAGCATGACGTATATAAAACATGACTATGCTACCCAGTTAACTAGAGAAGAGGGAAGAACTTCTTAATATAGAATGCGTTGTATTGATAAAGGGTATTTCTATCAACAGATCAATGAAAGGTGCCGGGACAATCTAATTAGGACTACTTTCAAGAAATCTGTAGATATTTCATCTGAAGGTTTGAATAGGAGCCTGAGAAGAAATTGAGTGAATACCATTCTGAAATCCTGAGGGAATGACCTCACAAGCTTGCAACCAAGAGAATGAGATTGGCGGTAAGACAATGGCCTACATACTAGTATTATCAATATTACTATTTGAATGCATGTGAGATTAAATCATAGACGCTCTATATCTTTATACGGGACGGCCTCTTTCAAATCTCCTAACCAATGAAAATGGTCGCTCACCAGATCCCTCTGCCGCAGTGCGCGCGATGGGAGTTCCACTGGCATGTATAGTTGTCTATAAAAGATTCGTAAATAGACTTACCAACACGCGATTTACTACTGTTAACAAGGTTGTGTTAGAAGTTGAAAATACTAATAGCGGAGGGGACTTGCTGCTTCCATGTTGCCTGTCTAATGATTGCTCAGGCCTGATTGTGTAGCGGCTGTGTAAGTGCTTGTAGCTGTGTGTTTTTGTTTGAATATACAAGATAATCATTTTCTAAATCCAAAGAAGGAGTATACTATTACGCGCCACTCGCATCCTCCAATGATACACAGATTGCAAAAAGATAAACTAAACAGGATCGTTCTGTGTCAAATTCTGCCTCAAATACTGAGAGATCTTTCACACCTCAGAGAGTAAGTCACTAGCTCTAGCACATGACCAAGTTGGACAGTTGCTAAATGATTCCACACATGACATTGCAGGGATGGCTTCATCAATCTCAAATATAGGAGAGAGAAAATTACATATTATTATTATTAACATCCCATCTTCTTAACACAATTATCTGAGATACTCCTTGGTACCTGAAAGAACTTAATACCCACCCACCACTCTATCCACTCTTCATATGTTGACCTTCTGAGAGAAAGCCTTTGTCTGCCACCACAATATACCAGCATCCATGAGTTCATGTTTAAAGTCCTGGAGGAGAGAGCCTTCGGTCTGAGGATCATTCCCAATGGTAATCAAAAGCGCACAATGACGGAGAAAACCCACATCCAATATCATCCTATAATGGGGAAATACAGAAGCATTCCCCTTAAAGGTAGGAACGCGGCAAGGCTGCCCCTGTCACCTCTCCTCTTCAATAAAGTTGCAAAAGCCCTAGCTAGGGCATAAGGCAAGAAAAGGAAATTAAAGGATTCTAATTGGAAAAGAGGTAGTCAAAGTACCTTTTTGCTGATGATTATGATTGTCTACCTAAGGGATGCTAAGAATCCCAAACGAAAACTCCTAGAAATACTAAAGAGCTTCAGTAAAGTGACAAGACACAGAATAAATCTAAAAAAATCAGCCTTTCTTAACACCAACAAAAAGGAACTGAAGAAGGACTACAAGACCTTCACCTCCTCGCTTAATAGGCTCCGCAAAAACAATAATTACCTAGAGAACATTACCTATACAAGAGACACAAGGACGGCTTATCAAAAGAAATTGTGACCCCTGAATGAAATGGAATTGAGGAAATGACATTCAAGAAAGTGGAGTTCAAAGACTCCATGGCTCAGGGACTTTGGAAGTTATAATATATAGTAAATAATTTCCATTCTCTATTGTCGGCGCAAGGACTAGTGTACTATAGATTTAGATGCGAACCCAATCAAATCCCTCATAGAGTTTCTGGTCACAGGGCCTGAAAAAATAAAGTCCCAATATTTCATTTGGAATAACAAGAGACCCCGAATAGCCAAGCAACCCTGAAGTGAAAAGAAAGCAATTACAGGGGGGATCGGGCTAATATTTCTCATTGACATTCTAAATACTTTTATCACATGTTAGTAAGTTCATTAAAGACAGCCTGGACATGGCACAATAAACAGTATCCAAAGTTGACAATGGGATATATAAACTGAAAGATCCCAACTCTGAGCTGCATACGAATATTCGACCACCTCGAATATTTGATAAGGTGGCCAAGAAGACATAATGGATAAAAGACAGCATCTCAGCAAGTGGCTGGCAAATACTGGATCACCACTTTGTAGAAGAATGAAATAATACCCCTACCTCTCACCCTGTATCAAAGTCAACTCCAGATTGATAAAGACCTCAATGTGAAACCCCAACCGCTGAAGGTGATAGAGAGAAGCCCTTGGCAGCAGCCTACAAGACATAGGTGAGGAAAATACTTCCTAAATCAGACCAGCGGCTGCACAAGAAATAAGAATCGACAATTGAACAATGGGACCTCATTAAACGTCAAAATTCTTCTGTACATCAAAGGAAGCAATAAAGGAAGTGAGAGAAGACCCACAGAATGAGAAGAAACCTTCAACAGCAGATACATTGACAAAGCATTAATTTCCAAGAGTATACAAGAATTTCAAAACAAAGAGAAAGAAAAAACAAATGAATCATTCAAAGATGAGCAAAGATCTGAATAGAGACTTCCACAGAGGAGGAGTTAGAGATGGCCGACATCTAAGAAGTGTTAAACATCTCTGATAATTAAGGAAATGCAAATTAAAACCTACTCTGAGATATAACCTTACTCCAATAAGACTGCTAGGATCAGGAACACTGAATGATACCAAAGTGCTGGAGAAGGTTGTGGGGAAAGGGGCACTCACCATTGCTGTGGGAATGTTAAACTTGTACATCCACTGTGAAAGCAGTGTGGGAGAAACCCTTGAAGACCTCAAAATTGAGCCTTCCCTTTTGACCAGTCATACCACGTCCTGGGTATATACCCAGCAAGGACAAACTTACTGCAAGATTACAATGGCACATGCTATATTTATTGCAGCTTCTGTTCACAATACAAAAAAGCTGAACCAGCCCAGGTGCCCCTTNAGATGTTATAAGCCACAGTAAGACCCTGTCATATTTAACAGGGGGGAAAATTGTAATTCATGGATTAACATATCCAAACATGTGTCTATGCTAAAGTAACCTACCATAACTATTAGTGCTGCTTAAATACCTATATATCTAATTGCTTGTTCTTCATTAGTAGGATCGAAAGGTTATTCCTGGACAAACTGTCAGCCCATGAAAGGAAACAGCCAGAATTGACCAGAGTCCAAGTCAACAGCTCCAGAGAGAGTGGACTGTTTTACCTCTCATCCACCTGTGCCCCTTTTCTAAGCCTAGGGAACAACCTGCGGAAGAGGGGGCGTGGTAGAATGTAAGGGCTGCGATTGGGGTGAATGGTGAAACTACAGCAATGTAGTCTGGACACTCATTTGATCAACTTGATTGAACAAACAACCTGTCACCCCCCACTGGATGGTGGGGCTGTAGGTGTTTGGGCACAACAGCCTGCAGATAGGTTTTGCATGAAGGATGCTTGTACTCATGGATTATCACTTATAGCTAAAAATGAAAAAAAAAACTGAGAGAAAGATGCAGGACAGTTATGGCAGAATGCATGATCTGGGATGGGGGGGAGGGAAAGGGAAATAAGCCTGAACTGAATTGGAAAAAATGTATGAAATGCACAAAGCATCAATAAAAACTAATTAAAAAAAAAAAAGCAGGGGCTGGAGAGATAGCCTGGAGGTTAAGACCTCCACCAACTGCTCTTGCAGAGGACCCAGGCTCGATCCCCAGCACTCACATGGTGGCAGAGAACCGTCTTTAACTCCAGTTCCGGGGTAGTTGGACACCCTTTTCTGACCTCTGCAGCACTGTAGGACAGGGGTGTACATACCTCCATGTGGACAGTACATTCATACACATAAAAAATAAATAAAATTTAAAAAATCAGAAAGAGTACAAAGAGCTAACACTGCAGGTAAAAGGACTTGAGAGACAACAAAAAATGAACCCTAAACCCAAAAGACAGGATGAAATAACAACAATCAGAGCAGAAATCAATGAAATAGAAAGAAAGAAAACAATACAAAGAATCAGTGAATCAAAAAGCCAGTTCTTTAAAAACCTCCTCTGTGCCGCTCATCCTCTGAAACTCCAGCTGCTCTATGTTCAATTTCATTTCATCTTGATTTTCCTTCAATACTTTGTTTTTCAGTTGCATGTGTTTATTAAGTTCTCTGACCATGGTAATGATTTTTCCTTTAAATTCTGCCTCTGCGTGTATCTGGTGATTTTCATTTTATTATAGTTATTTAGGACTAGTAGAGAATGTTGGGGACATATCCTCTTGGTTTTTCATATTATTTGTGTGTTAACATTGCCATTTGGGCATTTGGATATCTTGTGTTGGTTGGTTGTTCAGTTGGAAAAAACAAACAATATGTTTATATTGTTGACATAGTTTGATTGCTTTTTGTTTAGATATGAGCAGTTGGTTGGTATGTGGTTCAGCATGTAGTAGCCTGGTCTAGGTAGTAGGCAAGTCTGTGGAATGTAGATCAGGAAGGGGCTGCAAAGGCAAGAGAAAGGTTGTGACAGCATTCAAACAGCCTAACAGATAAAGCTGGAGAATTCAGTTAGTCCAGGTGAGGGGATTATGACACAGTAAGTAGGTCACTTAAGAGAGTGGTTCAGGGCTGGAGAGATGGCTTAGTGGTTAAGAGCACTGACCACTCTTACAGAGGACCCAGGTTCGATACCCAGCACCCACATGGTGGCTGAAAACCCTCTGAAACTCCAATTCAAGGAGAGCTCCAGTTCCAGGGGAATCCAACACCCTCTTCTGACCTCTGAGGCATTGCATGACATGGGTGCACAAACCTGCATGCAGACAGTACATTCATACATATACAGAAATAAAAAAAATTAAATTAAAAATAAATTTAAAAAGAGAGTTGTTCAAAGATCTGTGGCAGAAGAAGCAGGCACAGGCTGGGTCCAAAGCTACAAAGGAGAATAGGCTCTGGGAGGGAGTGTGGAGCTGCTCAGGGTACAGGGGAATCAAGTCACTGTGCACAGTATCTGGTTTACTACACTTGAAGGCTGGTCTCAGCAGTCCAATAGCAATGCAAGAGGTTGGGACCGTCAATGGAGGGTCTAAAAAGTAGACTGGAAAATTGAGCTGGTCAGAGTGCAGGGGACAGGACACAGTGAGTGGGTCTGGGCTAAGAGGGTAGTCCAGAGATCTGAGGTCAAAAGAGCAAAAAGTGGTCCTGGGCCCAAAGATAGAAGGTGGCCTGGTGTAGTGGGAGTGCATCATATATGTAATCTAGTTCTGGTGGTTTTTCAACTGTCAAGGAATATTTCTAACTTTACATTCAATGTTTAAATGGTTACTAATTGTCAGAGACTGGGCGCTGATAGCCTCAATAAGCCAACGTTAACCACCCATCTTCAACATGCCATTTAGTCAAGGAAGGGATACTATAAATTCAAACAATGAAATTTATTTATCGTGTGTCTATTAGGACAATGAAATCCAGCCAACTGCTGTGTCCATATTTGGGGGTCCTAAAATAAGGATAATGTTTAAATAGAAGGGAATAAGTGCATAATTAAACAGTCCTGGTCGGGGCTGGAGGGATGGCCTAGCAGTTAAGAGCACAGACTGCTCTTGCAGAGGACCCGGGTTCAATCCCCAGCACCCACATGGTGGCTGAGAATCGTCTGTAACTCCAATTCCAGTAGAACTCCAGTTCCAGGGGAATCTGAGACCCTCTTCTGACCTCTGCGGCATTGCATGACACAGGTGCACAGACCTACATGCAGACAGTACATTCATACACATAAAAAATAAATAATTAGCCAGGCGCACTGGCACATACCTTTAATCCTAGCACTTGGGAGGCAGAGGCAGATCTTCCTGAGTTCAAGGCCAGGCTGGTCTACAGAGTGAGTTTCAGGACAGCTGGGGCTACAGGGAAACCCTGTCTTGAAAAGCCCCCCCCCCAAATAATAATAAATTAAACAGTCTTTGTCCAGGTGTGGTCGCAAATATCATCAACCCATATTGTCTTGGTTCAGGTTTATTTTGCAAGGAAGTCTGAATAACGTTCAGTATTATGTGAAATCTAATTCTAGGAGACAAGACAAGTCTTCCGTTCGAATGGCAGTAGGTTTCCACCCTTTGCTTCTTCTACCATGAGATTTCTGGGAGACACTCCAATTCTCTGGGGTAACATTTCAACCTCTCATATTGCCAGAGTGAGGTACACAAATGTCTAAAATATTCCCATTCTTTTCCCCTATGCTGGTTATAATCCTCATGTTTGTGTTTTAACACATCAATACTGATGTGGAGCATGTGTGTGCCTGAAACAAATATGATGAACAGAAGACAAGTGGGAATCAACGTTAGAACATTTTTGGCCTGCAACAGTACATGCTTTCTCAAGTGCAAGAATTCCCAGACTGTTAGGACAGAAGATTGCATAAGGAGGAGAGAAGGAAATTTGGGAATGCTAGACTAATATTTGGCAAGAAATTAAGTTATGTCCTTTGGGATATGTGAGCTGTCATAGTTGAGAATCCCACAATTTTCCAGACACAAGATTAAAGGACAGTCAGCAGTACAGACCAGGAATTTGCAGTCATGCCCACCACTACGAAGTGCCATAACTGTGTATTATTAACAATATTACTAAAATTCCACAATTACAAAAATTCCAGGATTTAATCTACAGAATTCGACACGGTAAAATTTATTCTAGTAAGTATTTTAGGACAATCAGAACAGCTTTATAAATGGTGAAATGAGGAATATCTTTTTTAATGTTTTTAATTGAAGTTTTTTTGCAATTCATATAACATTTCTCAGTCCAATTTTAGACTCATTACCCTTTCCATCCCCCCCACCTCAGTTCATGCATTTTGCCATGTCTTGCATCTTTTTCTTGGAAGGGAAAGGAGAATATGTGTAAACTGAACTGAAAAATGATGTCAGAAATACACAAATCATCAATAAAAGCAAAAAAAGAGAAAAACTTTAAAAAGACCCAGAAAAAGATACAAGACATGTATGGCAGAATGCATGAACTTGGGTGGGGTTGGGACATGGAAAGGGAAATGAATCTAAATTGGAATGAGAAATGATGCATGAAATGCACAAAACTTCAGTAAAATATTAAAAGAAAAATTCTATGAGTATTAATGGTTGTAGATCTGTTTAAATATTTTATAGAATTCTGCTATGAAACCATCTGTGCCTGGGCAGTTTTTAGTTGGGCGGTTTTTTATTACATCTTCAATCTCCTCAAAGATCATGGGTGTGTCTAAACTGTCGATCTCTTCTTGGTTTAACTTTGTTCATTCCCAGGATTTCAGATAGTCATCCATTTCTCTGAAGTTTTCATCTAATAGAGTATAGGTTTTTGAAGTATTCTCATATTATAGTCTGGATCATTTCTTAGTCTGTTGTGATAGTTTCATTTTCACCATGAATGCTATTGATTTAGAGTTGCTCTTTCTTTCTTTTGGTTAATGGGGCTAGAGTTCTGTGTATCTTGTTTATCATTTTGAAGAACCAGCTTTTGGATTCATTGACTGTTTTTTTTTTTAATTGTTTTCTTTGTGTCTATTTCATTGATTTCTGCTCTGATTTTGTTATTTCTTCCTGTCTGTTGGGTTTAAGGTTCATTTGTTTTTGTCTCTCAAGTGTTTTAACCTGGCTGTTAGGTTGTATATTTGTTCCATTTATATTTATTTATTTATTTATTTATTTATTTATTTATTTATTTATTCATTCATTCATTCATTCATTCATTCATTCATTTATTTTGGTCTTTTTGAGACAGGGTCTCCCCATAGCCCCAGCTGGCCTGGAACTCACTCTGTAGACCAGGCTGGCCTTGAACTCACAGAGATCCTCCTGCCTCTGTCTCCTGAGTGCTAGGATTAAAAGCGTGCCCCATCACACCTGGCCCTTTCTGTTTTTTTAATGTCAGCACTTAGGGTTATAAATTTCCCTCTTAGGACTTCTTTTAAAGTATCCCACAGGTTTTGTTGTGTTGTATTGTCTTTTTCATTTAGTTCCATGAATACTTTTATTTATTTCTTATTTCTTCCCTGACTCATTCATTATTCAGGATTATATTATTTAATCTCCATTTGCTCTTGTAGCTGGTTGGCTTGTACTGACGTTAATACTGAACTTTATTGCACTGTTGTCTGATAGAATGCATGAAATAATTTCAATGCTTTTGTATTTGTTAAGATTTGTTTTGTGTCCCAGTATGTGGTCAATTTTGGAGAATTGAGTAGAAAAAATATTCTCTGGTGTTTGGGTGGAATATTCTGTAGGTGTCTGTGAGGTCCATTTGTTGTATTGTATTCTTCAGTACTAATGTCTCTCTTTTTGTTTTTCATCCAGTTGATCTATCCAAGGGGCTCAGTGAGGTATTGAAATCCCCCACTATTATTGTGCTGGGATTAATCCGTGTCTTGAGTTCCTATTACAATAGCAACTCCTTCTTGCTTTTTGGTACCATTTTCTTGGATTATTTTTTCCATCTTTTCTCTTTAAGTTGGTGTCTGTCCTTGAGGCTGAGATGGGTTTCTTGTAGACAGCATATAGTTGGATTCTGTTTCCTAATCCATTCTCCCAGTCTATGCCTTTTGATTGAGGAGTTTAGACCATTAATATTTAAGGTTATTATTGAGAGATGTGTGTTACTTCCTTTCACCTTAGTTTTTGTTTGCTTTCTTGGTCTAGGTTTGTATTTACACTGTTACACTTTATTAATTTCTCTCTTTAGTTGCTTGGGGATAGTTGCTCCTTTCCTATGTTCTTTGAATTGCTTGAGTATTTTTGACCAATGGAACAAAATTGAAGATCCAAACTTGAGCTCATCCAATTTCAGCCACCTCATGTTTGACAAAGGGGTGAAAAAAGCTTAATGGAGGAAAGAAAGTACCTTCAGCATATGGTAATTTCCATACGAGTTGCATGAGTTTGCATTCCCACCAGCAGTGTATGAGTGATCCCCTTTCCTCCCCAACATTTGGTATCCTTTATTTTTTTGATCATTGCCAGCCTCTGGAGTAAGATGATATCTTAAATTGCTTTTAATTTGTATTGCCTTAATTATTAGTGCCACTGAACACTTTTTAGATGTTTCTCGGCCATTTTTACTTCTTCATTTGTGAAGTCTCTAGCATTTTTGTCCACCTTTTGAGTGGATCATTTGTTTTCTTGCTCCTTTTTTGTCTTATATAGTCTGGATGTTAATGGTCTGTCATATGTTCCACTGGTAAAGTGTTTCCTCCTAGTCTGTAGGTTTTCTCTTCTCTTTTTTGATTGTTTCTTTTCCTGTACAGAAGCTTTTGGGTTTGATGAGGTCCCACTTGTCAGCTGTTGACCTTATTTCCTGCACAGCTGCTGTTTGATTTAGAAAGACTTTTCCTACTCCTATGTCTTGTAGATTGCTACCAACATTTTCTTTCATCACCTTCAGAGTTTCAGGTTTCACGTTGAGGTCTTTGATACATTGGAGTTTTTTTTTTTTTTTTTTTTTTTTTTTTTTTTTTTTTGTCTTTTCGAGACAGGGTCTCCATGTAGCCCCAGCTGTCCCGGAACTAACTCTGTAGATCAGGCTGGCCTTGAACTCACAAAGCTCTGCCTGCCTCTGCCTCCCAAGTGCTAGGATTAAACTTGATTTTTTTAGAGGGTGAGAAGTAGGGCTTTAGTTTTATTTTTCTACAGTGGTGATCCAGTTTTGCCAACACCATTTGCTGAAGATACTGTCTTTCATTCATTGGGTTCTTCTTGATCCCTTTTTCAAATATGGCTTGGCTGAAATTGTATGTGGTCATGTTTGGATCTTCAGTTTTGTTCCATTGGTCTATGAGTCTGTTTTTGTACCAGTACCAGGCTGTTTTTATGATTATATTCCTGTGATAGTTGGAGGAAGTCTGGTATAGTGATTCTCCTCTGTATTGCTCTTTTATCTCCAGATTGCTTTAGCTATTCAGAGTCTTTTGTTTTTCCATATGTATTAAAGATTTTTTTCTAAGTCTGTGAAGCAACTAATGGGGATTTTAATTGGGATTACATTCAATCTGTATATTAATTTTGGTAGATTGGATATTTTTACTATATTATTTTTCCCAAGCCATGAACATGGGAGGCTTTTCCATCTTCCGATGTCTTCTTCAGCCTCCTTCTTCAGGGGTTTAAATTTTTCATTGTGTAGATCTTTGGTATTTTTGGTTAGGTTTGTTCATAGATATGATATTTCTGGCTACTGTGAGTGACAGGGTATCCTTATATTCCTCCTTCAGTTGCTTGTTGTTGTGTAAAGAAAGGCTGCTTTTTTTAGGTTAATTTTTTATCCTGCCACTTTACTGAAACTTAGTCATTTCTAGGAGTTTTCTGGTGAAATTTTTAGCATCTATCATATAAATTATCATATCATTTGCAAAAAGGGATGGTTTGACTTCCTCTTTTTCTAATTAGTACTCCTTTAATTTTCCATTCTTGTCTTATTGGCCTACAAACAGTTCAAGCACTATATTGAAGAGGAGTGACAATGGAGGGCAGAATTACCAGATTCCTGCCTTTAAAGAGAATGCTTCTAATTTTTCTACATTTAAGATGATTTTGGCTGTGGGTTTGTTGTATATGGCTTTGATTATGATGAGGAATATTCCCTTCAGTCCAGTTCCTTCTAGAACGTCAAACATTAAGGGATGCTGGATTTTGTCAAAGGCTTTTTCTCCGTCAATTGAGATTCTTGTATGGTTTTTGTCTTTCAGTCCATTTATGTGTTTTATGTTATTTATTGATTTACATATGTTGAACCATCTCTGCATCTCTGGTATGAATCCAACATGGTCATGATGGATGATATTTTTGATATAGGTCTGTATGTGGTTTGCAAGTATTTTGTTGAGAATTTTTGCATCTACATTCATTAATGAGATAGGTCAGTAGTTTTTTTCTTTTGGGTTTTAATTTTTTTCCTAGTTTTGGTATTAGAGTAATTCTGGATTCATAAAAGGAATTTGGGAGATTTCCTTTTGTGTGTATCCTTCTGAACCATTTGAGTGATAATCATTGCAAGTCCTCTTAAATCTTTTATTGAATTCATCTGTGAAACCATCTGGGCCTTGGCTTACTTTAGTTGGGAGTTTTTTATTACATTTTCCATTTCCTTGTTTATTATTGGTGTGTTCAAGCTGTCAATATCTTCTTGTTTAAGCTTTGTTGATTTGCAGGATTTCAGATATTTAACCATTTTTGTTAAGTTTTCAAATTTAGTACAACATAGGTTTTTGAAAAAGAGCAGTGGCTCTTTTTTTCTTTTGGTTCACTGGGATAGAAGTCTTTCTATCTTGCTTATCTTTTCAAAGAATCAGATTTTGTATTCATTGATTGTTTTTATACTTTTCTTTGTTTCTATTTCATTGACTTCTGTTCTGATTTTTTTTTATATATCTAGCTGCTTTGGGATAGTTCCTCCTTCTGTCCTTTGAATTGCTTCAAGCATTTTCTAAAGGTTTGGTTTTCTGGACATGCATGCTTTCATCTTCTTTATGTCATGAAAGATTTTTCTTTCTCCTTCAACTATAAACAAAATTATTCCTGGGTATATTAATCTTTCTTGGCATTTATTGTCATTTAGTATTGGCAATACTTTAATCCATGTACTTCTGGTTTTCATAATTTGTTCTGAAAACTCAGTTGTATTTTTGATGGGTTTCCCTTTATATGCAACTTGTGTTGTTTTCTCTTGTGGCTTTCAGTATTCTGTCTTTGAATGAGCATCTAGTGTTTTAAGTATGATTTGGCCTGGGGAATTTCTTTTCTGTCCTGTCTATTTGCTGTTCTATGTGCTTCTTGTTTTTTGTATTGGTGTGTCTTTTTCGATTTGGGGAAATTTTCTTCTCTAATCCTGTTGAAGTTCTGGACAATAGCATTATCCTGGTATTATTCTCCCTCCTCTCTATCTATGATGTGGAGTTTTGGTTGTTTCATGGTGTCCCACATTTTGTGATTATTCCACTCTAGTGTTTTCTTAAATTTTTCATAATCTTTGCTTGAGCACTCTAGTTCTTCCTTGTTATCCTCCAGTCTTGGTATTCTATTTTCTACTTCATCCGTTCTGTTCCTGAGGCTTTCAACAATCCTTTCCTGTTGACTGGATGAGTGTTCAATTTCCTTTTTCATTTCAGCCTGAGATTTATTCAGTATTTCCACTTGCTTTCAGAGTTTGTCTTTCTGTCCTTCTAGTTCTTTGATTTGGTATTTGGTTTCCTTTTTCATTTCATGTGGGAAAATTCAATTGATTTAGGTATAAATGGGCTAGCATTCCAACCAGTGCTCCTAGTGCATAATTGGGAGTTATGGGACCTCGATGGAGACACCACATGGGGTGGGATGTTGTGACACAAAGGTCTGGGATTGGCCCTGGAAAATGAAGTCACACTGTCAATAAAACTTGGGCATTTTTGAATAAGCACTCTCTCTGTATTTAGATACCTTACAATGCATCTGTGTGTTTTGCTTTCCTGTGCATGTTTCTTACATGGCTCCCCTTGGGAATAAATAGGAATAAATGGTTCACACACAAATGGTGCCCAGACATGTGGCTGGAAGAAATCCTAAAATATTCGGCATGTAAACCTCACAATCTGGCTTCTTTACTATCAACCTCTTTCTCTTTTTCCTAATATCTATCTCATGCGATGGATCTGGCTTTCATTCTTTGTTGGATGCATGGGAGGCCAATCTGGGAACAAGTGGATTTGCACATATGGAAGAAGCTGTCATATACCTGGCATGGTTCCTTTTTTCTGCATATGTGGAAGCCACAGAGACAGGCAGATACGTGGCCTGGCTCTGTTTTGGCTGGCGAATGAGCATCTCATCACCCCATTCATGTCCCTCCTATCTTAGCCACTCCTCCAGGCTATAAAAACAGTGACTTCCAGGCTGAGATTAATATCAAGGTTTACTAGCCAGGCTTAATTTTACAGGCAAAACCCAAAACTTTTGGGGGAACTTTAAATTTCCAAAAAGTTGTCTTGGCCTCGTACTGTGAGAAACCAGTTTCTCAGGTTCAGCTCCACCTCAGGCTTGCTCTAGAGCTCTGCTCAGACCTGAGCACAGGTTTTTGTGATATAAATTTAGGACTATTCACCACTAAGCTACATTTTCCTTAGGGAGAAACATCTCTTGAAAGTTACTTCATTCTAAATTTTTTTTTAAATGTCTATTCCAACCTGCTCTTAGATACAACCTTGGATTGCACCCTTGGATTCTTGTGGATTTTTGGGGTAACTGCTTCTAAACTTGACTCTTCCTATCTAAACCTAATCTTCTTCCATTCACATGTGACCCGGCTGCCGGCTAATCGTAGATTGACACTTGGGGTTCAGCTAGCTTAGTCACTTAAGTAATTCAAATCCATCTTAGCATACTTAATTTAAGATGTACTATTTTTACTTAATCCTAGATTCCCTAGATATCTTTTTTGTTCTCAGTTGAACTGACTAGGAACCTAGATATCTTTTTTTTTAAATTTTTTTATTTTTAAGAAAAGTAATTTTATTTTGCATCAAGTATACATGTTCTTCACAAACACTGTTAATTTTGAGTCTGTATCATTTCATTTGGGTTTCACACACACAGCATTTAGGACACCTATGTATTAACTTCCTTTTATATCTATTTTATTTTCCTCCCCTTGTCTGTCAGTTTACACAGCTATATGACTTTTATTTATTTGGCTTTGCAATATTCTTTATATGTAACTCATATTTTAAACTCTTCTTTAAGCAAATAAGATAACATTAATTTTGTGAATGATTAATGGAAGAGATAATAATCACTGGTAGGCTTCCTTGGTATTCAGCTGTGAGAGGCAGAAAGACATAAGCCTTTCCATGTACCTTTTATAAGGTCGCTTGGTCTGTGTGTTGTAGGAGCCATAATCTTTTCCAGAGTTCTCAGTGGACTTGAGAAATGTATCACAGTCATCTCTTTTAAATCCCTATACCTATTTTCATTCCAGGGGATTGGACCCAGGGTCTTACATGGGCCACTTCTGCTTCCACATCTCCATCACCAATAGGTGTTATTTTTTCATAAAGAATATAAACTCAAAGTATATATGCCCATGGTGTAGAATTAATTATATTGCACTTATGAAATATTAAATAAATAGAAACTCTTAGACAGCAAGCCTATAGTTGCAAAGTCCTAGCATTAATTACTAAACTTCTCCACATTAATTACAAACTTCTCTGCATTAATTATTAAACTTCTCCACAAAGGAATTAATAAAGTTTAGTAGAGGAAGCTCATTTTATCAAGAAAATGTTATTAATTCCTTCCTTATTTATTTATTTTAGATAGAGACTCCATCTATATCCCAGACTGCTCCAGTACTCACTGTGTAGCACAAGTTGGCTTCAGACTTGCAGCAATCCTCCTGCCTCAGACTCCTGAGATTACAGGCTTGAGTCATCATGTCTATTTTGTTTTATTTAATAATTTACTCTTATTATGTTATTTGTAGGAATGTATTTCCTGCATGTGTGTAAGTACACTTGCATCCTGCAATGGCCAAAGAGAACAAAAGCGTATGCCCAATTCTCTGGAACTGGAGTTATAGATGGTTGTTATCTGCCATATGGGTGCTGGGATTCAAACCTGGGTTCTCTGCAAGAGCAGTCAGTGCTTTTAACCTCTGACCCATCTCTCCAGCCCCATTTTGTTTTAATTCTTATAAATACTGATTGAATAATTCCACAAAATATATAATGTTTTAGAGTATTATATATATCATTTATCATGGAAAATTAATAATTATTGTGTGTCTTGGAATGCAGGATCTTTGGCTGGTTCTGAAGAGACTGACGTATTTGTGTGTCTTCATTGCTTTAGTGCTGGACGGGTGCAGTTTTTAAAATTTTGTGCCCCAAAACAGACCATACTGAGGGAGAACTGGAGTTTTAATAAACATGAACTGGTACTTTTCTAATAAGAGAAATAGTTATGTCTTTTCTACACCATTGATTTCTTCATCTCATTTCTCAGTCTAAAAACTGAAGCCATTCAGCTCTTTAATCCAGCAGTGAAGAGGCATATTTATTAACAAGGATTTGGAATTATCTTTCCAGGAGCCTCCTGGAATTACCCAGGCATTAACCATGTGACCATAATGGCTGATAGGCTGTCTGTGTGCTGCTAAACGAACTTGCCAATTCTGGATTTACTCTTTGTGTGTGTGTGTGTGTGTGTGTGTGTAATGTCTGTCTTTTGAGAGGAATCATTAAGAGTTGGTGATACTTTTTTATTGTGAGTCTTTTTTTTTTACATTTTCATGATTTATTTCCCCTGCTTATCCATTTTTAAGAAAAATTTCATTACAATATCCCTTTAATTATTCATTAACACTCTATTACATGGAAATATTTTTAATACATATATCATATTTTGTTCAATTTTGTATATTCTTTAGTATTATAGTAAGCATTTCAAAATTTGAAATATATATTCTTTTTATTTTATATATTATTTTTTTAATTTTTTAAATTTTTTATTGATGTTTTATGTATTTCATACATCATTTTCCAATTCAGTTCAGGCATATATCCCCTTCCCTTCCCCCCACCCCACCCCTACCCAGCCCAGATCATGCATTCTGCCGTAACTTTTCTGCATCTTTCTCTGTTTTTCTGTTTTGTTTTCATTTTTTTAATAATAGGTGATAATCTGTGAGTACAAGCATCCTTAATGTAAAACCAATTTGCGAGCAGTTGTGCCCAAACCCACACAGCTCATGGGTCCCACCATCCAGTAGGGGGGGCTTGTATGTTCAATCAAGTTGATCAAATGAGTGTCCAGTCTATAATGTTGTAGTTTCACCATTCATCCCAATCGTAGCCCTTACATTCTACCATGCCCCCTCTTCCACAGACTGTTCCCTAGGCTTTGAAAAGGGGCAAAACAGTCTACTTTCTCTGGAGCTGTTGTCTTGGTCTCTAGTCAATTCTGACTGTTTTTTTCATGGGCTGCCAGCTTGTCCAGGCATAACCTTTTGATCCTACTAATGAAGCACATGCAATTAGATATATAGGTACTTAAAACAGTACTAATAATATTAGCCTTTCGATCCTACAAATGAAGCACACACAATTAGATATATAGGTATTTAAAACGTAACAATTGTTATGGTAGGTTTACTTTGGTATAGACACAGGGGTTTGGATGGTATGTTAATTCATGAATTAACATGCTTCTGTAAGATGACAGGGTTTTCATGTGGCTTATAACATCTCCTAACCATTAGAGGATTGGTTACGCTTGGGGCATCAGCCGTGGGTATTCCTCCAAGGAGAGACTCAATAGCCATTACGAATTTGGAAATTATACAGACATATGGATGCCGCTGCTGCACAATATTTCCAGACAGATGAGGTAGCTGGTGTTGACGGAGGAGTCTGCTTGACTCAAGGAGACCTTATATTTGCTTTATGGTTTTAGTGGCCTTTTGGGAACACTCTCTGGCATTCCAGCGGCCAACTGTACACTTGCAGTGCGGGTCTCCATTCCATCTTTCCCATGTCAACGTCGAGTCTTCAACAAGCAGGGCCTTTATCACCTCTCTTCTGCAGAAACTTCTCGTTTGGGGAACAGGAGCCTTTACCTTTTGTGGGGCCTTGGCTCCTGTCCCAACATCTCCTTGGGTAGAATAATCCATTGTTGATTGTCAGAGCTCCTGTATTTTTTAACCATATTTTGCTTAAGTGCATTAGCTTAAGGCGGGACTTTAGCATTATATTTGGTTCTGAATAGAGAATAATCCTTTTCACAGTT
Source organism: Rhizomys pruinosus (assembly GCA_009823505.1). Lineage (NCBI taxonomy): Eukaryota > Metazoa > Chordata > Mammalia > Rodentia > Spalacidae > Rhizomys > Rhizomys pruinosus. Next base: position 85,740 of record VZQC01009449.1, read on the forward strand.
TCTATTTCCATTAGTCAATTAACGAAAGCAGTTTTACCAATTGACAAGAGATAACTCTATAAACAGGCAGGCTCCAATCTACAGTGGAGAACGATCCTTCATCCTCCTATATTTCTCTTTTTATTCAATGGGATTCCCGAGTGGGGCCTGGTGTCTGCAGCAATCTGAGGTTTTTCTTCCCTTCAATGTCCAGAGAAGTCAATCCTTCTGCTGGGACTTTCTGGTACTTCCTACCCATTGCAAAGCTGCATTTTCTTCTCAGCCATTAAGTTTGTGATACTATGGCCTGTTGGAACATACAAATCCTTTTCCACAGTTAGTTTTAAGCTTGGATTTCAAGTTTTCCAAAAACGTTTTCGTATCTATCTTTATCCCCATTTTTTATTTTAGGGTTTTTTATTTTTGACCCAGAGTCTCAGATACGCAGTTGGGATTACATCTAGACCTGTAGGGTTGAGTCAAGGCACAGCTTTCAGCAAGCTTCCACACATGGGTTTTGGGTTAATGTATGTGATTAACTTGGGAAAAAGATTTGGTTTTTTTAGATTTTAAATCATCCTATAGGTGAAAGAGAGTTTTACCAGGTCATACTATATGACAGCAAAATTATAGAGAACATTTGGTTCTACCAATCCCAAAGTATTGTTATACCAGTTTTTAATTAATGCTAATGTGGACAACAGCAGTTTATATCACCAATTAATCAGATGCATTACCATATTTATCAGAACCTTTAAACCAATGTTGATTAATATCCACCTGTTACTTTTACTGAGTCCTGAAACACCATGTATCTGTAGAGAGTGTCCTGGGCAAAATTGGATACTTCTTGAACTCATGTCAAGTAAATATGCAACAATCGAATATACTCCTGTGTCCCTTCCCCCCCCCCACCCTTCTGAGTCACATTTCAGTCAGTTCTTTGATGCAAATCTTTCTGTTGTTGTTCTTTAATATGCACCCCTCCTTCCACAAGAACTATTTATAAAGGGGTTATTGGTAATAGCATTTCCACATATGAGAGATTCCATTTGTCATTTGTATCTCTGGGATATGTTACTTCACTAACATGATGTCTTTTAGCTCACCCATTTGCCTGTCAAGTTCATATGTTGTCTTCTTCTACTGTTGCATAGATATTCCCATGTGTACAGTACACATTTTCTTCTTCCATCGTCAGGTTGCGGACATTTTGGTTGGATTCAGTTTTTCGCTATTGCGAACAAGCAGCAAAACCATTCGCTGTGCATGTATCTCCTCAGTAAGAGAGTCTTGTGGGTAATACCCAGGCGTGGTATGACTGGGTCAAATGGGCAGGCTCATTTGGAGTCTTTACTGGTTCTCCACACTGTTTTTCCATAGTGGCTGCACACGTTTACATTCTCACCAGCAAAGAAGAACTAGCCTGATGTTCCCCTTTCCCCACACCCTCTCCAGCACTTGGCATCATTTGTTTTCTTGATCCTAGCCAGTCTTACTGGAGTAAGATGGTATCTTAAGGTGGTTTTAATTTGCATTTCCTTAATTATTCGTGATGTTGAACATTTCTTAAGGTGTTTCTCAGCCACCTCTAATTCCTCCTCTGTGAAGTCTCTGTTCAGATCTTTGCTCCATCTTCTGAGTGATTCATTTATTTTCTTTCCTCTTTGTTTTCTGAACAGCTTGTATACTCTGGAGATTAATGCTTTGTTGGATGTATCTGCTGTGAAGTTTTCCTCCCATTCTGTGGGTTTTCTCTTCACTTCCTTTATTGTTTCCTTTGATGTACAGAAGCTTTTGAGTTTAATGAGGTCCTATTTGTCAATTGACGATCTTATTTCATGCAGCTGCTGTCTGATTTAAGAAGTATTTTCCTACGCCTACGTCTTGTAGTCTGCTGCCAAGTTTCTCTTCTATCACCTCCAGAGTTTTGAATTTCACGTTGAGGTCTTTGATCCATTTGGAATTTGGGGATATGGGTTAGTTTATAAAAAAATTACTTCTATATCCAAGTACAGTTTTAGGACATATTCAAATGTATCTTACCTGTAGAGCATGATTTGTGGATCCATTACTTTCTATGCATGTGTAAGTTAAGCCCATTAGGCTTGTGTTTGTGGAGAGTGTGAAAGGAGTCTTTCTGTCAGACCACCAACTTGGGAAGGGAGTTCTGAGTAGGCAGCTGGGCTTTGACTGAACAGTGGCTTCTCTTCCATTCCTCCCTTTTCCCTTTGATCCTGCAGATATGGTGCTAACCACAACTGGCTTGTTTTGAATGGTGTGTGCTAGAGGAAACTTGGTTGGAGAGAACTAATCCAGTGAAAGCCGGTGAAGTCCAATATCAGTGCCATCAGCACGATGATAAATGTATTACCTGTGACATTTCTTTCGACTACAAGATATACAGGCCAATATAGAGACAATTTAAATAGACATACTGAAGAAAATAGACATACTAGACCTTTACACCTTGATTCCTGTCTATAGGCATGTGTAATACAAGTGCCTTTTAGACATTTACAGGTCAAAATATGAAAATTAAAAAAATATATAAATTAAAAAAATACAAAAATTTAAAAAATGAATAGGGAAGGGGGAAGAGGACTCCCTCTGGGATAAAGTGAAATAGAGAACTCTTTATTCCAAACCTTTTGATAAACTTTCAATTTTCAAATCTTAAAGATAACTATGGGAAAATATTTGTATGATCCCACAGGTGAAAACATCACCAACTTAAATGCCTGAAAATGTACATCTTTGGATTGTACAGGATGGACCAAGAAAACCCAGCATAGAAGTTGGCCTATCTAAACACTAAGGAAAGGAATCTTCAGACTGCCTGAACTATAGACACCAAATATCTATTGTATTCTATTTATTTATTTTTCTTTTTTTGGTGTTTTTAAGAAAGGATCTCTCTTTAGTCCCATCAGGCTTAGAGCTCTGTAGATCAGGCTGGCCTTGAACTCACAGAGATCTGCCTGCCTCTGCCTCCCAGAGTGCTGGGATTAAAGGCGTGTGCCACCACACCTGGCTGGATTCTATTTAATAAAACTGTTTATAACGTGTCCCAATGAAGTTTACTTTCCAGGTTCTTCTAAGTTACACACATATAATAACCTTTTTACCTCTCCTTTTTATAGAAAAACAAAAAATGATGGTAATGCAATTATTCCTTAACTACAAAAGAGCCAACTGCTATTGTAACAATTTTTCATGGGGCATATATAGCCACTCTCTTTAAGGTAATAATGGATATAAGAACTATAAAAGAAAAATTTATTCAGAACTAGACACAGTTAAGCAAACTGTGTTAATAGAAGAAAGGTTTGGTAACAGTGATGGGTAATCCTGCTGAAGATTGTTGGCTGGGAGGTAGTCCCCCCCAGAAAAACCCAAAAGCTATTTTCCTACAAGTTGTGGTACACACAAGTGGGCATTAAGACTCTCCTGCTAAAAATCTGGTGCGAGCATGAAAGGACATAGAGAACACATTTGCAAGTGGACAGTAGGTCTCTGGAATTCAAGAGAGCATTACTAAAGGCTTCTGGAAAGAAAAAAATGGTCTCATTGACTCAAGCAAGACTCATTAACTGCTCCACACCTTCCTGGAATATCCATGCAGCCATTGGCAGCCAAAAATATTAGTGTTCCCCAAATCTAATTGGCTATTAGCCCACTCCTTTGGAGGAATAATATATGGCTGGTATTAAAGGTTAAAAACCTCTAGTAACTAAAAAATGGTATGAAGAAAACCATAGTTCTTAGACTAATATACCATTTAAATATTTGTATCTGTTCCCACAGAGTAACTTGTTCTGATAATCAATGCTATTTAAATGCCTAAACCTCTCACTGTTTGTGCTTTATTAGTAGGATTAAAAAGGGGGACCCTGGATGGACTGCCAACTTGTGGAAAGAAAAACCTGGACAAAGCTGAGAGTTCAAAATGTCACTTAAAAGTGGATCGTTTTTGCTTCTCACCTACTCTCATCCCTTTTGCCAAAGCCTAGGGACAATCAGCAGAAGAGGGGCCATATTAGAATGTAGGTGCCCAGGAGATAGGGGTAATTCCTGATGAATGCCTCTCCTGAGTGCTCTGCTGGTTGGTCTCTTATTTCTATCTGGTTAAGTTTACTTACGCGGGCCTGCCTAGGCCATGTAGATCTGCCAGGTGTGTTGAGAGCCAGCGCTGGTACCGCTTGGTATTGTTTTAGGTGCACTGGTAGGTGAGCTATTTTTGATTGGAACTGGCCTCCTTTGCCACCCTGACAACCTGCCTATACTGCCCGGGTCAGTGGTGGGGGGCAGCACAACTGCTACTTCCTGCATGCCCTGCCTTGGTGGGGGTGCTGACAAACCATTTTTCTCTTTCTTTCTTTCTTTCTTTCTTTCTTTCTTTCTTTCTTTCTTTCTTTCTTTCTTTCTTTCTTTCTTTCTTTCTTCTTTTTTTCGAAGCCAATGTTTTATTGAAGCTCTGTGCATTTCATACAAAATTACATGACAAATCAAATCTAGACCTGTGCCCCACTCCCTGACCCCCCACCCCACCAGAGCTCATGAATTCTGCCAAACGTGTTTTTTATCAATTTCTCAGTCTCTTTCAAAATTCTCAATGCAGAACTATATTGTTTTGAGCAGTTCACCATTTCAGTCAGTTCTTTGATGCAGTCTTTTCTGCTGTGTTGTTGTTGTGGTTGCTGTTGTTGTTAATCCTTCCAATATGCATCACTCCAAAATATGCATATGTGCATATTTTGGAGTGATGATATGCATGATACATATATCATGAGTTTTAGCATCTTCAGCTTATGATTTTTTTTTATTAGGCTGAAAGATGTCATGTTTGAAGTCTCCTCCTTGGAAAGCCCAAACCACCATCAGTTCTGCCCTTGTGTTCCATACTGGGGTTTTCCCTACCCATGGTCACCAAATGAGGTCCATTAAGCACTGAGTCCTTTCTTGATCTTCCTGTATTTGTCTCCATGATATATCCTGGATATTCCAACAATGGCAGTCTATAATCTGAAGAGGTAGAATGCCCAGTAGTAGCTCAGTCCACAAGTTGGATGTCTCAACAGTCCCCATCTGGCACTGAAGGTTTGGAGGATTCTTGGAGAGACATGAGTCTTTGGTCCATATTGGAAGGTTGAAAATCTGTGTCTCACGTCTTTGAAGGATGGCAAAAGCAGTGGCAGCCACACGGTAGCTGCACTTGCCAGTACGAAAACAAAACAACTCTGCTCTTTTTTTTTTTTTTTTTAACTTTTTGTCTTTTTACTAAGATCTCAAGTTTTATACCAGAAGTATAATTTCTCAGGACTTACTATTTATTTATTTCTGGGTATACTTTCCTTTTGGAAGTTTAAGGCCACATGGTTAGCCTAGATGAACCAAGGTTTTTTTCTTTTTTTTTTAAATTTTTTTAATATTATTCCAAAATATGCATATATACACTCCACACATAAATCAAAATTACAAATTCTGAAAATAAACTACAGGTTGATTCCTAAACACATTAGGAGATTCACATTTTAACAGTAAATTTGCATGCAGGTATAAAGACCTGTAAGTTTACATTCTTTTTTTTATAGAATAGGACTACATATCTTCCATCCATATATGGTAATTACAGTGTGTGACTACAGTTGGTAGGACAACTCTAGAACCCACATAGAGATTCACATTGTAATAGCACAGTTGCATTCAGATACAATGAAATATAATAAAAAAGTTGTTCAGTTTGCCTGCCAACTGGGGATTTGGTGTTATCATCCAGAAATGAGGGAAACCATTTGCCTTTTTTATTCTGGGACTGTGTTACTTAACTTAGTATAATTGCTATGAGTTCCATCCATTTACCATCAAAGCTCATGAGGTCATCTTTCTTTACTGATGTATAGAACTCCATTGTGTAGATGTACCACATTTTTGTTATCCAGTCATCAGTTGAGGGGAATTTGGGTTGGTTCCAGGTCTTTGCTATTGTGAAGAGAGCTGCAATAAACATAGCTGTGCATGTATCTTTGTGGCAGGATGTGTCTTCTGGGTATATGCCCAGAAGTGGTATGGCTGCGTCAGGTGGTAGGCTCATTTTGAGTTTTTTAAGGCTTCTCCACAATGCTTTCCACAGTGGTTGTACCAGTTTAAATTCCCACCAGCAATAGATGAGTGTTCCTCTTTCCCCACAACCTCTCCAGCATTTGGTGACTTGTTTTCTTGATCTTGTCTAGTCTTATTTAAGTGAGTTGATACTTCATTGTGGTTTTACTTTGCATTTCCTTAATTATTAATGATGTTGAACACTTTTAAAGATGTTTCTCAGCCATCTTTACTTCCTTACTGGTGAAGTCTCTGTTAAGCTCTTTTCTCCATCTTTTGAGTAGGTCATTTGTTTTCTTCTGTGCTTTATAAGTAGCTTATATATTCTCGATGCTAATGCTTTGTCAGATGTTGCAGTGGTGAAGGTTTCCTCCCGTTTTTTGGGTTTTCTGTTCACTTCCTTGATTGTTTTTTTAGCTGTACAGAAGCTTTTCAGTTTGATGAGATCCCATTTGTCTGCTGTTGTCCTATTTCCTGTGCAGCTGCTGTTTGATTTAGAAAGTCTTTTCCTACACCTATATCTTGCAGGTTACTGCTGACCTTTACTTTTATCACCTTCAGGGCTTCAGGATTTAGGTTGAGATCTTTGATCCACTTGGATTTCTTTTGTACAAGGTGAGAAGTAGGGGTTTAGTTTTGTTCTTCTACAAATGGTGATCCAGTTTTGCCAACACCATTTGTTGAAGATGCTATCTTTCCTCCACTGAGCTTTTTTTGACCCTTTGTCAAATATGAGGTGGCTGAAGTTATTTTGTATCTTCAATTATGTTCCATTGGTCAATGGTTCTGTTTTTCTTGCCAGTACCAGGATGTATTTTTGACTATATCCCTGTAATGTAGCTTGAAGTCTGGTAATGTAATCCCCCCAGTATTGTACTTTTCACTCAGGGTTGCTTTAGCTATATGGGGTCTTTGTTTTTCCATATGAATGTAAGGATTTTTGTTTCTAAATCTGTGAAAAAGCTCATGGAGATTTTGATTGGGATTACATTGAATCTGTATACTAATTTGGGTAGAATGGACATTTTTACTATAGTAATTTTTCTAATTCATGAGCATGGGGAGTCTTTAGATCTTTTTATGTCATTTTTCACCTCCTTCTCATGGTTTTAAATTTTTTGTTGTAGAGGTCTTTGGTGTCTTTGGTTAGGTTTATTCCAAGGTATTATATTTTTTGGAAGCTATCATGAGTGGGAAGATCTCCTTATATTCCTTCTCCAGTTGCTTATGTTAAAGGAAGTCTACTGTTTTTTCTAGGCTTATTTTGTATCGTGCTGCTTTACTGAAACTTTTGATCATTTCTAAGAGTTTTCTGGTGGAGTTTTTAGCATCCCTTAGGTAAACTATCATATCATCTGCAAAAAGAGATAGTTTTATTTCCTCTTTTCAAATGAGAGCTCCTTTAATTTCACTTTCTCACTTTATTGCCCTAGCAAGCATTTCAAGCACTATATTGAAGAGGAGTGGCCATAGTGGACAGCCTTGTCATGTTCCTGGCTTTAAGGGGAATGCTTCCAACTTTTCTCCATTTAGGATGATGTTGGCTGTGGGTTTCTTGTATATGGCTTTGATTACATTGAGGAATGATACCTCCAGTCCAATTCCCTCTAAGACTTTAAGCATGAAGAGATGCTGGACTTTGTCAAAAGCTTTTTCTGCATCAATTAAGGTGATTGTGTGGTTTTTTTTCTTTAAGTCCATTTATGTGTATTATGATATTTATTGATTTACCTATATTGAACCATCCCTGCATCTCTGGTATAAAGCCAACCTGTTCATGATGGATGATCTTTTTGATGTGGGTTTGTATGCGATTTGCAAATATTTTGTTGAGAATTTTTGCATCTGTTTTAATTAATGATATGGGTCTTGTTTTCTTTCTTGTTTTTCTTTGCCTGGTTTTGGTATTAGAGTGATGCTGGCTTCATAGCAGAAGTCTGGGATATTTCCCTCTGTCTGTATCCTGATGAAAATTTGAGTAGTAGTGGTTGTAAAACTCTTTAAATGTTTTATAGAATTCTGCTGTGAAACGATCTGGGACTGGGCTTTTTTTAGTTGGTAGGCTTTTTATTACATATTCAATTTCCTCAAGTATTATGGGTCTGTTTAAGCTGTCAACCTCTTCTTGGTTAAGCTTTGGTGAATCCCAGGATTTCCAATAATCATCCATTTCTCTTAGGGATTCAAATTCAGTAGAGTATAAGTTTTTGAAGTGTTCTCATATGGTTGTCTTGATCTTTTCTTTATCAGGAATGCTATTGATTTGGAGTTGCTCTTTCTTTCTTTTGGTTAACTGGGCTGGAGGTCTGTCTATTTTGTTTATCTTTTCAAAGAACCAGCTTTTGTATTTATTGATTTTTTTGTATTGTTTTCTTTGTTTCTATTTCATTGATTTCAGCTCTGATTTTTGTTATTTATTCCTGTCTGTTGGGTTTAGGGTTCATTTGTTATCTCTTAAGTTTTTTTTCCTGCAGTGTTAGATCGTTTATTTGTTCTCTTTATTTTTTTTAATGTGGGCACTCAGGGCTATAAATTTCCCTCTTAGGACTGATTTAATGAATCCCACAAGTTTTTTTTGTGTCTTATTGTAATTTTCGTTTAGTTCCAGTAATGCTTTTATTTCATTATTTATTTCTTCTCTGACCCACTCATTGTTCAGGATTGTGTTGTTTAGTCTCCATGTGTTCTTATAGTTAGTAGGGCTTACCTTGTTGATAATATCGAGCTTTATTGCACTGTGGTTTGATAGAATGCATGGAATAATTTCATTCCTTTTGTATTTGTTGAGGATTCTTTTGTGTCCCAGCATGTGGTCGATATTGGAGAAGGTTCATTGGGCACAGAGTAGAAAATATGTCCTCTGGTGTTTGGATGAAATATTCTGTAGATATCTGTGAGGTCTATTTGGTGTTTTGTATTGTTCAGTTCTGATGTCTCTCTATTTTTATCAAGTTGACCTATCTAGGTGGCTCAGAGGGGTATTGAAGTCCCCCAATATTAGCGTGCTGGGATTAATCTGTGTCTTGTGTCCCTGAAGGATTGTTTATAAATTTTGGTGCACCAGAGTTTGTTGCATAAATATTTAACATTGTGAAATCTTCTTGGTTAATTGTTCCATTGATAAGAATATAATGGCCCTCTTTGTCTTTTCTGATTAATTTCACTGTGAGGTCTATTTTGTATGATATTAGAATAGCCACTCCTGCTTGCTTCTTGGTACCATTTGCTTGGAATATTTTTTTCCATCCTTTCACTCTAAGGTGCTGTCTGTCCTTGAGGGTGAGATGTGTTTCTTAAAGGCAGCATATAGATGGATTCTGTTTCCTCATCCATTATCCTAGTCTATGTCTTTTGATTGGGGAATTTAGCCCATTAGTATTTAAGGTTATTATTGAGAGATGTGTGTTGCTTCCTTTCAACTTAGTTTTTGTTTGCATTCTTGGTGTAGGTTTGTATTTACCAGTTATGCTTTATTAATTTCTCTCTTTTGTTGCTTAGGGGTAGTTGCTTCTTTCCTCTGTTCTTTGAGTTGCTTCCAGGTTTTTCAGATGTGCTGGGTTTTTTTGACATTTGTTCTTTCATTTTTTTATGTCATGAAATATTTTTCTTTCTCCAACTATGATTGATATTTCTGCTGGGTATAGTAATCTGGGTTGGCATCTAAAGTCATTTAGCACTGGAAATACTTTGGTCCATGTTCTTTTTATTTACTTAATTAATTTTTAAGGGATTCACAATATAAGAGCAGAGTTGTTTTCAGATCACATTTACGTTGCTCAGTTTGCCATACAATTCAGTAATTGATACTAGCATCCACAAATGAGGGACACCATTTTTTTTTCTGGAACTGTGTTACTTCACTTAGCATGATATCTTCTAGCTCCATCCATTTACTTGCAAAGCTCATGATATCATCTTTCTTTACCTCTGCATAGAACTCCATTGTGTAGATGTACCACATTTTCTCTATCCACCTGTCAGTTGAGGAGTGCTTGGGTTGATTCTAGCTCTTTGCTCTTGTGAAGAGAGCAGGAATAAACATGGCTGTGCATGTATCTCTGTGGTAAGATGGATCTTCTGGGTATAAACCCAGGAGTTGTATGGCTGGGTCAGGTGGCAAGTTCATGCTGAGTCTTCCAAGGCTTCTCCACACTGATTTCCATAGTGAGTGTGTGCTGTAAGCCAACCCAGTCGGAATTTCTTTCTCCCAGCTGGATATCTTTCACCTGCAGGAAATCAAGTTCTGTACAGGAGGGCACAGATTCAGGTGAGAAAAATAACTGGACTTGACACCAGAGAGAGTTTTGGATCTAGTGTGTCTTTACTGGAATCAAGTGAAGTTTTTATTCAGGCAGGCAAGTAACACAGGGAACGCAGACAGGAGAGGGGAAAGGGTCAAGCTGACAGGCAGGTAACGCAGGCAGGAGATTTGCATTCCTCGGGAACAAAGGGATTTACAAGGCCAACAAGATAAGTAAAAGAGGGTTTACAGCTTACACTGTGTCAATAAAACAGCAGTCTTAAACTCACAAATGATAAAAGGTCTTTGTCTCTTTTGAAGTCTCAGTTAGAAGTTTCTCATCCTTCCTGGGGTTGTTTGCTATCTCCAGGTTAGAAATTACACAGTGTTTCTCTTAAAGGAGAAATCTCCGCCATGTGCCTTTGACTAAGTGTTACACTTTAACATGTATAACTGTAGTTAAACTCTAACTTTATTAGATGTAGCTTTCTGCTTAACGGACTAAGTCTTATTGTTATTAAGTTTGGAAGGACACTTTTATTATGATGAACTAACCTATGATCTCACTCAGTGTAATGTCTACAATATCTTTGTGGGGACTTTTAGGACAAAGGAGCTTTTAGATGTTGTATCTCTGTATGATTTTACTTAGGTTCATGAGGCTTCTGTTTGCCTGAATTGTTTTTAAGCATGTTTAACTGTCCCTTATCTGGGACTGAGGTTGTGCTACGCTTAGGAGGAGAGTCAAAAGACAATGTACAAAATCCAACACTCATGAAGCATAACATCTTTGTAATGCATCGTGATCTTAGAAGCTGAGATCAGGTACTCTGTCACTGACCACCAGGGAGCTTAATCTCATGAGGTTTTTATCTCCTCATCCGTTGTTACACAGACGACTCCAGAGTTGATGTGACATTCCCACGTTTTTTGTTTTTAAGACGCATTTCAGTAACGTCACGCTGAACTGAGTGAATGGAACTAAGCACAAGTCTGAAGAGACAAGGAATGAGGAGCACAACCATGACAATAAGGAAAAAAGCGATCCCTATAAGAATGAAATATTGGGTCCAGTCTAAAGGATTTAAACCTTTAATGCCAAATTGTAGCTCACTGGCTATAGAGTCTAACTTATCATCATCTAGATATGACCTGCTTAAGGCAGCAATATCTTTTTGAAGATTGTCCAAATTGTGAGTAATGTCAGTGTCTTTTGAGGCCCCTTGTAAATGATTTTTTACTTTATTGCATTGTTCTGAAGCATTGTAAGGAAGGGGTGTAACACAAATATACTGAAAGGCAGCATGGCATCTGGTCTCCATCCTAGTTTTAATATTAGCTATGTCTTGTCCCAAGGCTAGCACAACTTCTTCCAAGGCATTTATTTTTGACTCCAATTTTTTATCAATAATGGATTGTTCTGATAATGCAACAGAAATATTTTTATTCATTTTGTTTACGAAATGAGTTGTGTGTATTTGTTTTACTAAGGCCGTGGTTGAGAGAGCAAAAGTATTTAATATAGCAATCAGAGCTGAGATACCAAGTATAATTCTTGCTATAAATCTCCTAGTCCTAATAAGGGCATTTAATTTTTCCAAAGCATGTAGAGCAGTGTTATCATATCAAGCATCTTGTAAATCTACCGGTAGCATTACATAAGGAGGTCTTTTTACCAAGATCATAACAGCAGTAGTTTTATCCAGGCCTGAATTTATGTAATTAGTCAGTTTACAGGCAGTGTAATTAATGAGATAAGAATTACCAGCGTGAGTGATATTGACTTCAGGAGAGCGGCCTAATAATATAGCAAATGGATAAGATATACAAGCATGGGTTGCAAGAGGTGTAGATTTCTTTTCACTGGGTTTCTTTTGTAAAATTATATTTGTACTAGTAGTCAATCTAAAAATATCATAATGAGCCATGGTAGAGTTCTTTAGAGGATCTTTAGCTACCCAAACAGGCTCAACATATCCACGAGAAAACCATCTTTGTAACTTTTGTCCCACTTTGGGGGCAACATAATTGTTAAATTTTTTTGTATTATTGTTAAAATAGTGGGTATAATCATAACTTCCAGAAGAAAAATCCCAAATCTCTAGATTAGAACATTTAGGTAAATATTTAGTAGTTGCATGTGGAAATCCACACGTAAGCCAATGAGTTTTTTTTGTGACACTACCTTCCCAAAATTGATCCATATCTCTATAGCGCTGTTTGCAGACCAGCAAAGGCATAAAAGGAGCATTTTGAAAAGTTTCATTGTTATAAGGAGATCCCAAAGTAAGCAATTGTAATTGCCATATTAATCTTTTTTCTTTGGAGGACGGGTCAGGAGCATCAGTAAGAAATGTTCTATAATTTACAGGCAAGCACCTGAGGGGCACTGTTCCTTTGAGTGCAAGACAAATGGGAAGGGAATCTGATCTGCCCACAAAGTTAAAACGGCTTGAACTATTGGGTCTCTTATCAAAATCTTGAAATCCACCCAGCAAATCCGTGTCATTAGTTAACACCTTAATATAATCAGGATCCATCCAGCCCACCGGGTGAATGAGAGGGGGTTTTGGCACGTATGCCAATAACTTTTCCCACATGTTACGGCGGGCTGAGCTGCAAGGAGAGAAAGAATAGCAAGACATATGAATTCAGGTGTCATAGGCTTCTGCTGTGAAGTCACCAGGTCCTTAGCTCCGTTGATGAGATGATGGAGCTGAGTCCAAGTTGGCATTGGTCTTGGCTTCTGGGTCAAGGAGAGTTTTCCCAGTGGGGCCTTTAGTCTCCGTCTCTCGCGCCTTCGCTTCCTCTGATGTCTCCGAGTAAGGTGCCGGCCGGATGAGTCTGTCTGGGATCCAGATAGGACAGCCGCCATCCTGTGGGAACACACATGCGTATCCCCTTCCAGAGGAAATTAGAGTATCTGGCCCCTTTCAGGTACCGGTGAGGAGATCTCTCCAATAGACCAGAGGGAGCTGTTCCCTCTTTAAGCCTCCCCAGTGTTTCATAGCAGGCGAGTTTTTCTCGCTATCTGTATTTAAATGATTTATTAAAAAGAGGGCATGGCTTAAAAGATGATGTGGAGAGAAATATGAATTAACTTTTTTTAGACGCATAATTTGGTTTTTTAAAACTTGATAAGACCGTTCAATTATAGCCTGTCCTAGCTGAAGCATATATCATATGTGAGTACATGTCCACTGTAACATGTACAAAAGCCAGTTTTCCAAATTTTGGGACATGTGTTACATCCATTTGACACAAGGCTAAAGCCTTGAGTCCTCGAGGATTTACACCCATTTTTGGTGGGTGATAAACTGGAGGACAAGTACCACAATCTTTTACAATTTGTCTGGCTTGTTTTCTGGTTATATTAAATATTCTTTTTCGGGTCAATGTATTTTGATGATGTAAATGATGACTGTTTTTTGTTTCCATAACATTCATGACCATTTTTCTTGTTAAAGCATCAGCCATATAGTTTCCTTTGCTCAGGGGGCCAGGCAGATTAGAATGTCCCCGTATATGTCCAATATAAGATTTTTTTGTCCTGTCCTTAATCAGTTGTTGCAGTTGTTGTAATAAACTTGATTGAGTGTCCTGAAAGCAAAGCAGTTTCTATTGTAGGGAACAAATCAACTACCTATTTAGAGTCTGTATAAAGGTTAAATTTTTTTTATATAGGTTTGAAAGGCCAAAATCACAGCCTTTATCTCTGTTTGTTGTGGAGGGGTCTTTTTTGTTGTTGTTGTTTTACTAGTGGTTTTTCACCGGGGGCATAAACCGCAAATTTTTCATTTGATGACCCATCTGTGAATATACAGAGGGTGGCGTCTAAATGTTGTTGAGAGCATTTGGAAGGAAAAATTATTTCTGTCTCTTTATAAAATTCAATAAGGGGATGTTTTGGATAATGATACTTAATTTGTCCTGTGAAGCCTTGTAAATCTATGCCCCAATCTTCATTTTCTATAAGCAAAGTCTTTCAAATTGTTTTTTTATTATAAGGTATAATTACATTATGCATTTCTCTTTCAAATATCTCTTTAGACCTTGTTCTTCCCTTAATAATAAGCAATGAACACATATATGGATAAGATGCCAACATCCTTGATTGTACATGAGGTAAATGAATCCACTCTAAAATTCCTGATTGCCACAAACATCCAGTAGGAGTATATGGCATTTTAAAGATAATTAAATCCCATTCATCGTTATATGATATTTGTTTTACTTTGGCCATATTTAATTGAGCTTCCACCAGAGCTAAAGTTTTTATTGCCTCTGGAGTCATGTGTCTTTTTGATCTAGGGTTTGTGTCCCCTTGTAATATTTGGAACAGAGGACTTAATTTTCCTGTGGTGATTTTTAAATAAGGTTTAATCCAATTAATATTTCCCAACAATTTTTGAAAATCATTTAAGGTACATAACTTATCTAAACGAATAGACATTTTTTGAGTACAAATATAATCATTATGTATAGATTGTCCCAAATAGTTAAGAGGCTTATTTCTTTGAACTTTATCCGGAGCTACAACTAATCCAAACAGCGTAAGTTGCTCCAAAGTGTGGGCTAAAATTTGCTGATTAACAGATCCTGAGGGATGGGCAAGCAATATATCATCCATGTAATGGAGTATATATGCATCAGGGTACTGCATTCTTGTATTTTGTAATGCCTGATCTACAAATTTTTGACATAAAGTTGGGCTATTTTTCATACCTTGAGGTAATACCTTCCACTGATATCTTCTATAAGGTCTTTTAAAATTAACAGAGGGGATACTAAAGGCAAATCTTTTACAATCTTCTGGGTGCAATTGAATCGTAAAGAAACAGTCTTGTAAATCAATCACTGTGACATCCCATCCTTTAGGGACACCCACAGGCGATGGCAATCCTGGTTGAAGTACTCCCATGTTTACTATGGTAGAATTTACTGCTCTAAGATCCTGTAATAATCTCCATTTTTCTGACTTTTTCTTAATTACAAAAATAGGGGTATTCCAAGGGCTATTACTTTCCTCAATGTGTCCTTTCTGTAACTGTTCCTGTACAAGTTGTTCTATAGCCTGCATTTTTTCTTGGGTAAGGGACTACTGATTAAGCCATATACGCTCGTCTGATTTTCAATTTACTTTATCTGCATGTAAAGAGCTAACAGTGGCCCCTATGAAAAATACTGTTCATTTAAATTGTCTGATGTGACTAATTTAACATCCATCTCACTCATGATATAAAGACAGGCTAGATATGTCTCATGAGAAGTTGTTACCATCATTATTATCTTGATTAATTTTTTATACTTTTATTTTTATTGGTAAATACCTAAAAACTTATTAACATTTTAATACAATAAAAACCTGGTTGCATCTCTGTTTTAAATTTTGAAAGAGTGCAACCAGTGTAGATCCATTATTTTTAATTTTTAATAGATAACCCATAACCTTTGTTGAAATTGAACTATGTTTTGGCTGTTAACATAATATACTTAGAACATAAAAGTACACTCATCTATACACACATGTGCACTCACATACATACATACACACATACATACATAAGAAAGATTTGTTAGGTTGACCTGAAGAAGGCCATATTAAAGTAGACAGGCCAAAGTTGTTTGTAGTCTTGGAATGATCCATCTTGTCTCACCATTAAGGACTTTGGAAGAATAATAATTATTTATAATTATAACAACTATAAGCATTATTAATTATTATTATCAATAGTTGCTATTAAACATTATTAGTTACAATAATCATTAATAATTATTATTAATAATTGTCAATAATAGTCAATAATGAACAATTTATCATTTGACTGAATTTTTATCAATTGTTATTAATAATTATATCCAATAACAATAACTGTAACCATCAATAATAGTTACTAATAATAATTAACAACAATCTACCAAGCTTACCAGAATTGGTTTTACTCGGACTGTTTTCATGTGGTTTCTAGAAATGAAACCTAATTTTTCTTAAAAATGTTAAAAGTGACATATGTCAAGTATAATAAATATATAGCAAAGTTATAGAAGCTAATGTACCAACAGGAAGTCACAATAAACATACAAGAAATTAAAGACTAGATCTGTAATACATCTAAGGAAAACCAAAGGTATGTTTTACTTTAAGTGTAAAATAGAGACTATAAAAGTGATTAGATTAGTACTTTATACTCACGTTTATACACAACGTTTTTAGAACTTAGTTTTGGTGATGGCAATTTATAAAATTTGTACTGAACAGAGGTACAGACATATATTGTTATTATATATAGATATACACACATTGGAAGAAACACCATATACTGTTTATCAATGGTCTAATAGATTTCTAATATGTTCTTATAGAGCTGTCAATAGTATCATCCACATAGATACGAATTTTATCCATACATTTATGTAAGAGATTTTTATCCTAGTGTTTGTATTGAATAGACTTATATACTATGTTGTAAAACAGCTTGAAAGGAAACTGAAACCTGTAACTTTAAAACAGTTTAATTTGGAGATCAAATCCAGTCTTAACAGATAACAAATAAAACCTTTTAGAAAACCAGTTTAGAATTTTTTTGTAGGAGCTTAGGAACCCAGGTTCAAATTAGGCCTTTGAAAAAGTTTAAGAGGCATGCCAAAAGTAAACTTAATTTATGTGCACAATATAGAATGAAAGAACTTTGAAGTGGCCACTTTTAACAGAAACCAACACAGAAGAACACACATGACACAAATCTCAGACGCATGAGAGAACAGTTAACACACAGAGAGCTTGCATAGACATATGACTTAGTTAACTTTATTAAAACACTTTTTTACTCAAAGCCAAATGTTGGATTGATTTACTAAATGTCTGTTCCACCTTAACTCTCAATCCTGTCAAGGAGGGCCAACTGCCTGGCATCTTATTATGACGAATTTTGTATTTTCAGGGGGAGTGGAGCAGTACCAGCTCTAGCTGCTTGGAGCTTGCAGCATGGGCCATTTGTGTGCATGTTTGCCTGTGCAGGGGAGAGGGGGGTTTGTCCTAGGCATAGTTGTTGGGGTGGGCTCTTTTAGATCTGGCATGGGATGAAGGCAAAGAATTTCCTAAAGTTCTTTCTCCTAACTCTAATTCCTCACATCCTGAGTGACTGCTCAAGATCCCTTAAAAATAAATCATTTGTCTAATATCTGTCTAGTTTCTTCCTTCTCGAGGAGGCTCTTTGTATATGTCTTGTTTTTCCACATTTAAAACTTGTGGAAACAGAGGATCTTCTTCCTCCTTCATATGTTTTTCTTACCTTGGCGTGGTACATCCCACCTCTCATGACTGCAGCCTGAGTCATCCCTTGGACTACGGCTGGAGGGGCATCTATACAGGCTATTATAAAGTCCTGTATCCTCCCTGTTTTCTTAATAGGTCTTATGAGATCCTGACAGAGCATATTGGCATTTTCCCATGCCAGTTGTTTTAATAATATTTCTGTTCCTTCCGAAGGTGGTAACATTCTATGAATAGCCTCCTCTAGCCTTGAAACAAATTCCTGATAAGGTTCTTCATTGCCTTAATTCCTGACAAAATAGTTTCCTTGGCACCAGGAGGTGGCAGCTTCTTCCAAGCCTGTATGGCATTGTCTGTTATTGATTCCAATATTTCCTTAGGGATAGTAGCCTGTGACTGG
>VZQC01009449.1:103914-115249 GCA_009823505.1 Rhizomys pruinosus
GTGCCGCAAGCCAACCCAGTCAGAATTTCTTTCTCCCAGCTGGATATCTTTCACCTGCAGGAAATCAAGTTCTGTACAGGAGGGCACAGATTCAGGCGAGAAAAATAACTGGACTTGACACCAGAGAGAGTTTTGGATCTAGTGTGTCTTTACTGAAATCAAGTGAAGTTTTTATTCAGGCAGGCAAGTAACACAGGGAACGCAGACAGGAGAGGGGGAAGGGTCAAGCTAACAGGCAGGTAACACAGGTAGGAGATCTGCATTCCTCAGGAACAAAGGGATTTACAAGGCCAACAAGGTAAGTAAAAGAGGGTTTACAGCTTACACTGTGTCAATAAAACAGCAGTCTTAAACTCACAAACGATAAAAGGTCTTTGTCTCTTTTGAAGTCTCAGAAGTTTCTCATCCTTCCTGGGGTTGTTTGCTATCTCCAGGTTGTGTTTTAACCACAAGCCGGGAGAAGAGGGGCTTTTTAGCTCTTTAGAAATTACACAGTGTTTCTCTTAAAGGAGAAATCTCTGCCATGTGCCTTTGACTAAGTGTTACACTTTAACATGTATAACTGTAGTTAAACTCTAACTTTATTAGATGTAGCTTTCTGCTTAACGGACTAAGTCTTATTTTTATTAACTTTGGAAGGACACTTTTATTATTATTAACTAACCCATGATCTCACTCAGTGTAATGTCTACAATATCTTTGTGGGGACTTTTAGGACAAAGGAGCTTTTAGATGTTGTATCTCTGTATGATTTTACTTAGGTTCATGAGGCTTCTGTTTGCCTGAATTGTTTTTAAGCATGTTTAACTGTCCCTTAACTGGGACTGAGGTTGTGCTGTGCTTAGGAGGACAGTCAAAAGACAATGTACAAAGTCCAACATTCAAGAAGCATAACATCTTTGTAATGCATCATGATCCTAGAAGCTGAGATCGGGTACTCTGTCACTGACCACCAGGGAGCTTAACCTTGTGAGGTTTTTATCTCCTCGACCATTGTTACACAGACGACTGCGGAGTTTGTGTGACAAGTGTGCGAGTTCACATTCCCACCAGCAGTGGATGAGTGTTCCCCTTACCTTACAACCTCTCCAGCACTTGGTATCATTTGTTTTCTTGATCCTAGGCAGTCTTATTTGAGTCAGATGATATCTTAAAATGGTTTTAATTTGCATTTTACTTGTGAAGTCTCCGTTCAGCTCTTTGTTCCATATTTTGAGTGGGTCATTCATTTTCTTTCTTCACTGTTTTTTGAGTAGTTTATATATTCTGGAAATGAATGCTTTGTCAGATGTATCTGTGGTGAAGGTTTCCTCCCACTCTGTGGGTTTTCTCTTCACTTCGTTGATTGTGTCTTTTGATGTGCAAAAGCTTTTGAGTTTAATGAGGTCCCATTTGTCAGTTGTCTACCTTAATTCTTGAGCAGCTGCTGTCTGATTTAGGAAGTCTTCTCCTATGCCTATGTCTTGTAGTGTGCTGCCAACTTTTTCTTCTATCACTTTCAGAGTTTGGGGTTTCACGTTGAGGTCTTTAATCCATCTGGAGTTGACTTTTGTACAGGGTGAGAGGTAAGGGTTCAATTTCATTCTTCTACAGGTGGTGATCCAGTTTTGCCAGTACCACTTGCTGAAGATGCTGTCTTTCCTCCATTGTGTCTTCTTTGCCCCCTTGTCAAATATGAGATGGCTGAAATTGTATGTGCTCAAGTTTGGATCTTTGGTTTTATTCCATTGGTCAACAGGTCTGTTTTTGTGCCAGTAACAAGCTGTTTTTATGACTCTAGCCCTGTAGTATAGTTCAGATGTCTCTCTGTTTATTCTTTCTCCTGTTGACCTTTCCAAAGTGCTCAGTGCATATTGAAGTCCCCTACTATGAATGTATTGGGGTAATTCTGTGCCCTGTGGTCCTGGAGAATTGTCTTTATAAAGTTTGGTGCACCAGAGTTTGGGGCTTATATATTCATGATTGTGAAATCTTCATGGTCAATTTTTCCTTTGATAAATATATAATGGTCTTCTTTGTCTCTTCCTCTTTCTTTACTTTGAAGTCTATTTTGCCTGATATTAATATGGCAACACCTGTTTTCTTTTTGGTACCATTTGCTTGGAATATTTTTTCCATCCTTTCACTTTAATTTGACGCCTATCCTTGGGGGAGAGATGTGTTTCTTATAGACAGCATATAGATGGGTTCTGTTTCCTAATCCAATCTCCCAGTCTATATCCTTTGATTGGGGAGTTTAGACCACTAATATTTAAGGTTATATCTGATAGACGTGTGTTGCTTCCTTTCACCTTATTATCCACTTGCATTTTTGGTCTAGGTTTCTACTTCTGCAATTATGCTTTTATTAATTTCTCTTTCTATGTGCCAGGTGATAGTTGCTACTTTCTTCTGTCCTTTGAATTGTTTCAAGTATTCTCTGAAGGGTTGGTTTTCCAGACAAGACATGTATTCTATCATCTTGTTTATGCTGTGGAAGACTTTTCTTTCTCCTTCAATTAGAATTGACATTTTTGCTGGGTATAGTAAATAGTAACATTGGTTGGCATCTATAGTCCTTTAACACTGGGAATGCTTTGCTCCACGTTCTTCTTGCTTTCATAGTGTGGTGGTTTGAATGAGAGTGTACCCCTTGTCACCATGCCTCCTGCCACAATGGATTCTGATTCCCTGTAATCGTCAATCACAAGCTCAAATAAACTCTTCCTTTATAAGTTCCATTGGTCTTGGTAGTTTTATCACAGCAACAGAAAAGTGACTAATACAGTTATTTGGTACCAGAGAGTGGGGTGTTGGCTGTGAAGAAGCTGACCATGTGGATGTTTGGAGAAATGTGGAAGACTCTGGAACTTTGGGCTAGAAAAGCTGTTGACTACTTTAAGCAGAGCTTAACAGGCCATTCTAGGAGAAGCCTAGAAGAAAGCATTGCTGCAAAAAATGTAGTTCCAGAGGAAAATAACGACTTAGGCAGCTACTGGGATCTTTTCTCTAAGAATCTGTCCACAGTTTGCCAACAGCCCAAATGCTTGCCTGATGCTTAGTTGAAAAGCAATGGACTAATATCTTTGGCAGAGGATATTTCAAAACAGCCTTATGTAGAAGTGGTGGCATGACTATTAATGGTGAATATTGTACAGATCTACAGTGGAAAAGAGCAAATGGGGCAGAAAGAAATGCAGAACGTACAGTTTGGATCTGAAAAGTGCAGTAGGAAGATTAAAGGTGGGGCCAAAGTCCATGAAAGAGAGCTTCCTTTAGATAAGGAGATTAAGGTGATTAAGGAATGGCCAAGATATTTACAAATAAACAATGGAAAAGGTGAGATTAACGTGATTAAGCAGGCTTCTGGAGATTTACCAGGAAACAACAGAAACAGTACTCTCAGGGCAAGACCACACCCAGCTAATCCTCCAAGTTTTGAAAGGAAAATAATGAAAGGGTCTTCTGCTCCAAGTTTAGGACAGAGAAAAGTTGCAAATGTGGTTGAAATAGGCCAGAGTCCATCCCAAAGTTGCAGCCAAACTTGGCAGTTTCATTCACGTTGTGCGGGCATTAGAGGCATGAAGTTTGCAGTAGTGAATGGGTCACCAGTTCTTCCTCCAAGGTTTCAGAGAGCCACAGAGGCCAGGAAGAATGCAGCAGGGGCGTCCCTGCATAAAGAAATCCCTGATAGGCCACTGTGTGAAGCTGTGAATGTGAAGCCTGGTTGGCAGCATAGACCCCAAGAAGATATTCCAGATGCCAGAGCTGAGAGATATTTGCCAAGGAGAGCTGCATAAATGGAGTGGTACCAGCCTAAGAAAGACATGTATATTGCAAGCAAAGCTGGAAGAGCTGAACCATCTAAGCCCTTTGGAAGTCAAGTCCCAGAAGTTGCACATAGAGCTACTGGACTTGATGTTTGCCCTGCTGGTTTTTGGTCTTGTTTTGGTCCAATATTTCCTCACTATGCCTCTATTCCTCCTTTTTGGAATGGGAATGTGTATTCAGTTCCACTGTATGTTGGGAGTATGTAATTTGTTTGGATTTTATAGGAGCTTACAGTTAAGAGATTGGCATGGGTCTCAGAAGAGACTTTAGACTGTAGACTTTTGAATATAATTGAGACTGTTAAAGACTATGGGGACTTTTAAGGTTGGACTAAATGCATTTTTCATTTTATATGGTCAGGAGACTATGGGGCAAGGGAGTTGAATGTGGTGCTTTGAATTAGAGTGTCCCCCATAAACTTTAAGTATTTAGACATTTTGTCTCCAGTTGGTGGCACTGTTCTTGGAAGTCTTAGAAGGTGTGGCCATGCTGGAGGAAGTATGCCATTGGGGGCAGGCTTAGTGAGTTTAACAAGCCTTGTGGTCTCCCCCCCCCCGCTCACTAGGAGATGTGAACCTCGGCTAACTGCTCCAGCCCTGGCCACCATGCCTCCCACCACAAAGGACTCTGATTCCCTGGAATCATCATTCGTAAGTTCAAATAAACTCTTCCTTTCATAAGTTCCCTTGGTCATGGTGGTTTTGTCACAGCAACAGAAAAGTGACTAATACACATAGTTTTCACTGACAAGTGAGTCGTAATTCTAACGGGTTTCCCCTTATATGTAACTTGTCTTTCTCTTATGGCTTTCAGTATTTTGTCTTTGTTTTGAGCATCTAGTGTTTTAACAATTATATGGCATGGGGAATTTCTTTTCTGATTCTGTCTGTTTGGGGTTCTACGTGCTTTTTTTATTTGTATGGGTTTATCTTTTCTAAGTTTGGGGAATTTTTCTTCAATTATCCTTTTGAAATTCTGGTAAATAGTGTTGTCTTAGGATTCTTCTCCTTCCTCTATCCCTATGATGCGAAGGTTTGATCTTTTCATAGTGTTCCACAATTCCTGGCTATTCCACTTCTGTGTATTTTTAAATTCTTCATAATCTTTACTTGAGGTTCTTAGTTGTTTTAGTTGTTCTGTGTTATGTTCCAGGTCTGATTTTCTTTGTTCTGCTTCCTCCATTGTACTTCTGAGGCTTTTCCATGCCTTTCCTCTTGATTGGATGAGTATTCAATTTCCTTTTTCATTTCATCTTGTGATTTCTTTAGTATTTCTACTTCCTTTTGGACCTTCTCAATCTCTTTCTGTAGCTCTTTGCTTCGCTGGTTAGTTTCCTTTTATTTTTCAACAATATTTTCAGTGTTTACACTTCCTTCAGTAGTTTGTCATTTTCTCCCTCTAGTTCTATCTGGCATTTGTAATCTCTCTCTCTAGGTCCGTCTTGAGTTTTTCATTCTCTCTCTTTAGTTCTCTGACTTGTTCTTTATATTTTTTGATTTCTTTGAACATGTCTGCAATTGTTTCTCTAAGATCTGTGTCCTGGGCCATCCAGGGGATACCTCTGTAGGAATCTCCCATAGGGTTGGTAGAGCTTATTGTGGATTTATCAATTATCCTGCATCTTTCCCAAGTTGTGCTTCTGTCATGTCTCTGGTATGTAGGATTCTCTTTGCCTGTATTCCAATGCAAATCCCAAATGCTTCTTCACTGTGTTGAAGGCTTGCTTTGCTTGTCTCCTTCAGATGCCTTCGGTGTTGTTTGTTTGTTTGATTTGTTGTTATACTTGTCTAAATTTTAGGCTTTCTATTGGAAGTCTAACTCACTCTTCCATTTCTGTTCTGAAGGTTCTCAAATGAATGCACTTGGAGACTCCCTCAGCAATTCCAGATGGCAGGGGTGGTTGTGGTTGAGATATACCTGTTTAGCCCTCTGGTACTCTGTGCTTTAGAGAGTCCTGGGAGATCACCAATCGAAGCTCTGTACACTCAAGTCTCACAGTGGCAACAGGCCCACCTTTTTTATTTTTTTGAGACAAGGTCTCCCTGTTGCCCCATCTCTCCTGGAACTCACTATATAGACCAGGCTGGCCTTGAACTCACAGAGATCTGCCTGACTCTGCCTCCTGAGTGCTAGGATTAAACACATGCACAACAAAGACTGGCCAGGCCCACCTTTCATAACAGCTAGCAGGATGACTCTGCCCCCACAGTCACACAAGACAAAGATTTAATCAAACCAATGAGACAATTATCTAACAACCCAGAGATAGGATTATCAAGCAATCCTCCTGGTTGAAGTGCCTTGCTCCTACCTGTGCTTCAGGTGGTCCTGGGAAATCCCCAATCTAAGCTCTGTGCACTCAGGGTTTTGTTTTCTCAACGTTAGCTGAGGATCTTGTCCTCAAGGGTCATTCAGGGTTTTTTGGGGGAGAGGGAGCCCCTGGCTCCTTTTGGCTTTGCAATCACCAGTTCCATCCACTCAAGGACAAAGTTAAGTCTTGCTAGTCCAGGATTCCCTTTTTGAAGCATGAACAGACTTTCCTCTTTATAGACTGGACACTGGCTGAAGTCCCATCAATGGCTCTCCAATACCTCCCTGCACAAGAAGACTGGTTACTCACATTTGCAGGACATTTCAAGTGATGCCCCATGCATAGTCCCCTGGGACTTTGTTGACCTCTGAGGGTAAGAAACAAAGTTATCCCTTAAGACCCTCTGCCAAATTGGTATGGGCATTAAGTATGGTTGTTAACCTTGCAGAAAAGTTAAGTTGCACCAGCCTGATACTTTTAACTACTCTATACTATTTTAGAAAATGCTTTGATAAAAGCTCAATCAGCCTTGTATAAGAAATGCTAAGAAGCACTCCCATAAAATAAATACTATGTTTAGACATGATGTCATGAAATATCATCTCACTCCAATAAGACTGGCTAGGATCAAGAAAACAAATAATATCAAGTGATGGAGAGGTTGTTGGGAAAGGTGGTACATCTACACAATGATTTCTATGAAGTGGTAAAGAAAGATGACATCATGAACTTTGCAGGTAAATCAATGGAACTAGAAAATATAATGTTATGTTAGGTGGCATAGTCCCAGAAAAACAAACGATGAATGATATCCCTCATCTGTGGATGCTGGCACCAATTGCCTGGGTATAAGGTAAACTGAGCAATGTTAATGTGATCTGAGAACAACTCTGGTCTTGTATTGTGAATCCCTTAACAGGTTCTAGAACTAAGCTACCACTTATTTTCAAAGTTAGGAATTTTGGGTATATGGAAGAAGGATATGTATGCATATTTTAGAGTAATATAAGAACCATTTTTCATAACTGCTTGGCTTCAGATATTATGGAAGAAATAGCAAAGTGACTCCAATTTGTCTTTTCTTTGAGCCAGGGTCTCACTGTACTTCATAGGCTGATCTGAAATGCGCAATATTTTTGCTTCTCCTTCCCACATACTGGACTTACAGGCAAGGGATTAGCCATGCCCAGGATCGTTTAAAAATTATTTATCCCTATCACGGGCGTGGTGGCGCACGCCTTTAATACTAGCACTTGGGAGGCAGAGGCAGGTGGATCTTTGTGAGTTCAAGGCCAGCCTGGTCTACAGAGTGAGTTCTAGGACAGCTGGGACTACAGGGAGACCCTGTCTCGAAAAGACCAAAAAAAAAATTATCCCTATCAAAGAGGAACACTCTTCCACTGCTGGTGGGAATGTAAACTTATACAACCACTCTGGAAAGCAGTGTGGAGAATCCTTAAAAGACTCTGAATGAGCCTACCACCTGACCCAATCATAACACTCCCGGGTATATACCACAAAGACTCATCCTACTTCAAAGATACATGCACATCTATGTTTATTGAAGCTCTCTTCACCATAGCAAAGAGTTGGAACCAACTCAAATGCCCGTCAACAAATGAGTGGATGACAAATATGTGGTACATCTACACAATGATATACTATTCTGCAGTAAAGAAAGATGGCATTATGAACTTTGCAGGTAAATGGATGGACTTGAAGACCTTATACTGAGTGAAGTAACAGAGTTCCAGAAAGACAGAGAATGGTTTCCCTCATTTGTGGATGCTAACACCAAATCCCCTAGATTAATTGCAAGCTGAATTACATTATTGTTATACTTCTGTTTATCTGACAGCAACTATGTTGTTATAATGTGAATCTCTCAATGGGCTCTAGAATCCACCCACAAATTATTTTTAGCCTCTGTAATTACTGTATATGGGTGGAGAGTATGTATCCATATTTTAGAGTAATATAAAATTTATGGAGGAAAATGTGAATTCCTAAGTATAAAATAAAGACTGAGAGAAAGATGTAGAATATTTATGGCAGAATGCAGGTTCTGGGGTGGGGTGGTGTTGGGGAAGGGAAAGAGGAATATGCCTGAACTGAATTGAAAAATGATCTCTAAAATACACAAAACAATAAAAGCACACACAAAAATGATCCCTATCTCCACTTATGCTGACAAAATTCTCTGAGGACCTACTTTCTTTCACCCAGCAGTGATCAGTTTCCAATAGTTCTTAGGCTAAAATTCAGGCTTTTGATCCAGTTCCCAAAATCTATGCCGGGTTTTTGCTTTGTTGTGTTTGCATATTGCCACAATTTCTGTAAGTTCACATGAGCATGTTCCTAGCCTCCTGGAAAAATGTGTTTTCTTGTGGTAATTCACCACCACTGGGGAAGAATCATTGTTTATAAATTCCAAGTACATCTGTAGGAGAATAAAGAGAGAGAAAATGAATCACAATTGCTTTAAAAATTCCATGTATCATCCCTTGGCCCAGAGCTAGAGACCAGATTTGCATGGGAAATTTTCCTGAATTCCATAGACTGCAGATTTGATAACTTAGCATACCCAATGTCTTTCAATATCACAATAAAACTTTCCAGAAAATTAACTATATCAAGACTTTTGCTGAATGTTAACAGACATTACTTACAAAGCTCTGTAAAAATATAACAAACAAGGGTGAAACTTATTTGAAAATGAAGTTGTTGTTTGTTCAATGCACTTTAAATATAAGATGAATATTTTTCTGTATCTTACCAGTTGATGCATTCTGCAGTTTCCTCGATCTTTTGCATAGAGGAGATTTTTTTAATATGTAGCACATGGTGTGCTTGTCTGTACATTTCAGATTCCAGTTAGTGTATGATAAGAAATTTCATATGTCTATATATATGACACTGATAGGCTTTTCTCTAGGCTCTATGTCCTCTCCAGTCTTGTACATTTGGCTGAATTTATAGTGGCTCTCATGAGTTCACTACCATTAGAGTGTTCCAACCTCACCTAGACAACTTTTGACCATCTCACAGACAACAGTGCCTCTATGGCACCAATGGAGTTAATTTGCTGGGCAGCTCATAATGACTGTTAGAGTTTGGTGTTGTACTGTACCATTGATTTTTTTTCTCTCATAGCAGTGTGCACATTGTCTACCATTAAATTTTTTTAAATTAAGATACAAAGGCTGGGACTGGAGAGATAGCCTAGTGGTTAAGAGCTCCGACGCTCTTGCAGAGGACCCGGGTTCGATCCCTGGCACCCACATGGCGGCTAAGAACCATCTGTAACTCCAATTCCAGGAGAACTCCAGTTCCAGGGGAATCCAAGACCCTATTCTGACCTCCGTAGCATTGCACGACATGGGTGCACAGACCTGCATGCAGACAGTACATTCATACACATACAAAGATAAATAATAATAATAATAATAATAATAATAATAATAAAAAGATAGAAAGGCTGCTCGTCAGTTCCTATTGCATTAATCTAAGTCCTATCATTGAAAAATGTCCTGTTCTCAAAGAATAAACAGAGAGACATCTGAACTGAACTGTATGATACACCAAATGGACTTCATAGTGCTGGGAGCCATGCCCAGTGGGCGACGGTCTTGCCACAGCTATCTAGAGTCACCTTAGGTTTCTCTTTCCCCAAGGCTCACCCATTTAGCACAGAGCATCTGACCAAGCTTATAGTTAATTTATTAGGATGTCATGCCCCGTTTGGCTGGAGCACCCTGCTTCTTCTTGGGAATTCACTCACCCATAACCCTCCCCAGAGAACAATGGGCAGTTGCATATCCTAGCATCCTTACGTCCTTAAACTATGCCAACTGGGGCTGTTTCCTCCTGCTTGCTCCAATATAAACTGCCTTACAAAAGAATAAAATTGAGACCGTGATCAGATTCTTGTCTTGGTCTCCTTCTTTCTGTCTGATTTGTCTCTCATTTAGGTTACTTTCTCCTCGGGCCCTTGTTGAAGAACCCGTGAGCCAGGGCAAGTGGTGCCCAATGTGGGGCTCGAGGTACAAAAGCTGACCTGAATGCCACTCACCATAGAGAGAACGTCCTTCTTTCATTTGGATCACTACCCATCAGGTGAGACAGATCCGCATTGTGATCACTGCAGGCACTCACCTGTAATACAGTTTATGCATGGTGATCACTGCAGGAGTAACCCACCTGTAATACAGATCAGGAGAGGTAAATAGAGCAGTGAAGAGCTCAGTAGATAAAACATGGGACAAACACTTAGTAAACATGGATTGTTTTTACAAGGGCTAAAGAATTCCCTCAAGACACGAGGAACTAGGGTTAAGAAAAAGGATTTAGTTAAGTTCTTCATTTTCCTAAAAGACGTCTGTCCTTGGTTCCCTCAAGAACGAACCATAGATGAAAAACAATGGAGCCTTGTTGGTGACTGCTTAAATGACTGTTACCAAGACTTCAGCCCTGAAAAGGTCCCTGTACATGCATTTTCTTATTGGAATCTCATAAATGATGTTCTACAAGTGGTTCATTTTCAGCCAGAGGTTTCAAAAATAGTAAAGGATGGAGAATATTATCTTAAAAAAGACTTTAACGCTAGTCATATCTCTTCTTGTTCAAAAGTTCCCCTAAAGGCCATATTATTTCCCCCTACCTCTAAATGTCCCTCTGTTTCAATCCCCATACCAGAGCCTAAAGGTGATCTCCCACCTGAAGTCCCTGCTTCTAAATCTCTTTATCCTGTCCTATTGGAATTTAAATCTCAAGGCCCCATGATGATTCCCTCTCCCCTAAGGAAGAGACTGATCTTGAAGAGGAGGCTGCTAAGTATCATAATTAAGACTGGCCCCCTCAGGCACCTTCAGATCCATTTTCTCTGCCTCATAAAATGTCCCACTTTTTGCGCCCCAGGGCTCAACACTCAATCTGACTTAGAAAAAATAACTAGAGCTCTTTTGTGCTGGGACCAGAGGGGTCGGTGCTAGTGGCCTGCACCTTGGTGCGGGCGGGAGTAGTTACCTGGGCAGGCATCTGCCGCCTCTGCAGCAGGTAGGGGGCATTGGCGGGACAGTCCTAGTCTCTTTTGTGCTGGGACCAGAGGGGTCGGTGCTAGTGGCCTGCACCTTGGTGCGGGCGGGAGTAGTTACCTGGGCAGGCATCTGCCGCCTCTGCCGCAGGTAGGGGGCCGTGGGCGGGACAGTCCTAGTC
>VZQC01009449.1:122591-185909 GCA_009823505.1 Rhizomys pruinosus
CTTGTACTCATGGATTATCACTTATAGCTAAAAAATGGAAAAAAAAACTGAGAGAGATATGCAGGACAGTCATGGCAGAATGCATGATCTCGGTTGGGGTGGGAGTGGGGGTGAAGGGAAGGGGAGATATGCCTGAACTGAATTGGAAAATGATGTATGAAATGCACAAAGCATCAATAAAAAAAAAATGTTGAGAAAAAAAAAAAGAAAAAATAACTAGACAAGCCACTGTTAAGCTTTCTAGAGAAGCACAATCCCTTAAAACATTGCACCAAGTCAAAAAGGAAAAGTCCCAATTGCTTAAACAACTGCGTGGTCTTGACTTAGAAATTATTTCCCTTTCCATTCCTCCTGCTCGAAAACCTTCCTCTAAAAATAAAACCAAAATTAAAATTCTTCATGCCTTTCCAGTAACTCAATCCCAGTCCAAAACCACCAAGAAAGAATGTAGCAGCCTGCATCTCAAGATGTTGATTATGAAACACAGAGGGACAGGGATAGACATAGGCAGAAGAACCAGGGGAGTCAGAAGCCACATGTGAAGAGGGAGATGAAAAAATCCTAATTACCAAAATTCAACTTAAATTTATCTTAAATTTAAACACATAATTTATCTTAAATTTAAATTCATCTTAAATTTAAACACATAAAAGAATTAAAAAATGCAGTCTCTTCACATGGTCTCATTGCCCCTTTTACTATTTCATTATTAGAATCTCTCAGTGAAGACTGGCTTATAGTCAATGACTGGAACTTGTTGACTAAAGGAGTTTTTTGAAAAGGAGATTTTCTCCAATGGAAAGCTGACTATACTGAAAGGTGCCAGGACTCTGCCCACCATAATTTAGCTGCCGCTGTTCCCTCCAAGGCCTGGACCTTAGACAAATTATTGGGCAACTGTCCTTATGACTCAAATGAACAACAGGCAAAATACTCTCTTGGACTTCTCACACAAATTCAACATGCTGCCCTTAAGGCTTGGAAGAGTCTCCCTTCTACAGGGTCTGCTATCACTTCTCTAACCAAAATTCGACAGGGACCACATGAGCCCTATAACGAATTTGTAGGCCGTCTTATAGAGGCTGCTGAATGCCTCATGGGCAGAGAAGAAACTAACAATGAGTTCGTCAGGCATCTTGCATTTGAAAACGCTAACTCGGCTTGTCAAGCGGCTATATGCCCGCAACCCCATGGTAAAAATATCTCTGACTTTATACAACTTTGTGCTGATGTAGACCCAGCTTCTCGCAATATCAGGATAGCCATAGGGGCTCCTCTTAAAGACTTTACCCAGGGAATCAAATCTAAAACTTGCTTCAATTACAAACAGCCAGGTGATTTTATAAATGAGTGCACCATTCCCAAAGCCGAACGACTGCTTCCCTCAGGACTGCTTCCTTCCTCCCTGTGTCTGCAGTGCAAACAAGGCAAACATTGGGCCACTGAATGCAAGTCTAAAGCTGACATCCTAGGAAATCCTTTGCCTCCAACGCAGGGAAACAGTGCAAGGTCAGCCTGAGGGCCCCCACACCCACCCGGGATCGAGCCTTGAGGCAATCAGGTTCATCCCTCAGTCAGCCCAAATCCTGATAAAAAACACGTCACTGCCTTCTACGATGCAACCGCCGGCAGTGCAGTATTGGACTTCTGTTCCACCTCCGAATCAATATTAACCGCTGAGATGGGAACTCAAGTTCTCCCCACTGGGATCTTTGGCCCCTTGCCACAGGGCACTTTTGGCCTCGTTCTGGGACTCGTCAGTTCTACCATTCAGAGCCTCACCATCTCTCCCGGAGTTACTGACAATACCTATGTTGGAGAGATCAAACTTATTGCCACCACCTCTCAAGGGCCAATTACAATTTCCCCAGGCCAGCGAATCACTCAATTAATATTACTCCCTCTCAATAATAAAAATCCCCATTATAAACAAAAAAGAGGCCTTGATGGATTTGGGTCATCAGATGTTTATTGGGCACAAGAAATCACTCAAAAAAGACCCCTAAACTAAAACTAAAAGGGAAGACATTCGAAGGTCTCATGGACACTGGTGCAGATGTCACAATTATTTCTAGTAAAGATTGGCCTTCATCTTGGCCCCTCACAGCCTCAATGACCCATCTTAAGGAAATTGGACAAACCTCTAACCCTTTACAGAGCACTGAGGTTATTCCATGGGAGGATGAGGAGGGCAACCAAGGCACCATACAGCCCTATATAGTTACAGGCTTACCCGTCAACCTCTGGGGCAGAGACATTCTCTCTCAAATGGGGCTCATTATGTGCAGCCCTAATGAACTGGTCATTCAACAACAAATGCTCAATAAAGGATTTCTCCCCGGACAAGGGTTAGGTAAACATTCCCAAGGAACAAAAGAACTTATGCATGTTACAAATAAAACCAACCGTAATGGCATTGCCTATGAAAATTTATCTTAATGGCTGTCGACATGCCTGTACCCCACGCAGATAAAATATCATGGAAAACTACAGAGCCTGTATGGGTTGATCAATGGCCTTTAAATTCTGAAAAACTAGCTGCAGCTATAATGTTAGTACAGGAACAACTCACTGCAGGTCACATTGAACCTACGTAGCACCTCCCCCTGGAATACTCCTATTTTTGTCATAAAAAAGAAATCAGGAAAATGGAGATTACTTCAGGATCTCAGAGAAATTAATAAAGTTATGGTGCCTATGGGGGCTCTTCAGCCAGGCCTCCCTTCCCCTGTAGCAATACCCACCAGATATCATAAAATTATCATCATTCTAAAAGATTGTTTTTTCATAATCCCCTTACATTTTGAAGACCGCAAATATTTTGCATTTAGCCTGCCAGTGGTCAATTTTAAAGTCCCTATGCCAAGGTTTCTGTGGAAGGTTTTACCACAGGGAATGGCAAACAGTCCTACACTATGTCAAAAATTTGTATCCCGAATTATTAATCCATTTAGACAGCAATGGCCTTCTGTATATTTAATTCATTATATGGATGACATCCTCCTGGCTGATTCTGACTCTGCTCAATTTCTTATTTATTCCCCAAAACCTTCCAAGGCTCTTACAGGAGCTGGTCTTCAAATATCACCTGATAAAATTCAATTAAAACCTCCTTATTTATTTTTAGGCTTTGAGTTATTCCATAATAAAAATCCCCTCACAAAAGGTTCAGCTCAAAACTAATCATTTAAAAACCTTAAATGACTTCCAAAAACTTCTGGGAGATATCAATTGGCTCAGACGTTATCTTAAGTTAACTACTGGAGAATTTAAGCCTCCATTTGACATCCTCAAAGGGGACCTGGATCCCACCTCTCGTCGTTCGTTAACAGCCCCCGCCCTCAAGGCTCTTCAAGCAGTGGAAACTGCAATACTAAACCAAAGAGTCACCTTTACCTCTTATAAAAAACCTCTTCTCATAATTATTTGTGCTACCGAATTCACCCCCACCAGAGTATTTTGACAACAGGGACCCCTTTTCTGGGTACATTTGCCTGCTTCACCACCCAGAGTTCTTACCCCCTATACCTCCTGGGTGGCAGAAAATTGGACATGACCAAAGAAAAAAATATTTAGTATAGACCCCAACAAGATTATCCTGCCCTATTCCCCTGCTCAGATTCAATGGTTAATGCAAAATGACAATAATTGGACAATATCTTGTACCTCTTTTCAGGGAATCCTTTACAATCACTACCCTGCTAACAAGCTTCTCCAGTTTCTAAGAGTCCAACCATTTGTTTTCCCTACACTGACTTCTCCCCAACCCCTTCCTCATGCCTACCTAGTTTTTACCGATGGCTCCTCTAAGGGAGTGGCAGCCTTCACCATAGACAATCACGCCACGTCCTTACAATCCCCATTTCTCTCTGCTCAATTAGTTGAACTTTTTGCCGTTTTACAAGTTTTTCAACACCTCCCAAATAACCCATTTAATCTTTACACTGATAGTGCTTATATTGCTCAATCCATCCCTCTCTTGGAGTCTGTGCCCTATATAAAACCCACCACAAATGCCACCCCTCTGTTTTTCTTTCCATTCAGCAACTCATACATTCCAGGCAACAATCCTTTTATATAGGCCATATTTGTGCTCATTTTGGCCTTCCTGGACCTTTGGCCACAAGCAATGCAATAACTGATAAGGCTACACAACTTTCTCTCCTTGCTGAACTTGACCCTGTGACTCAAGCCAAGAAAACTCACAATTTACATCACCTTAATGCTCAGACTTTATGTCTTATTTTTAAAATTACTAGAGAACAGGCTTGTCAAATTGTTAAACAATGTACAACCTGTATCACTCTCCTGCCTGTTTCACACGTGCATAAACCCAGAGGTTTGGTTCCCAATGACATCTGGCAGATGGATGTAACACATGTTCCCTCATTTGGTAAGCTTAAATATCTCCATGTAACTGTGGACACCTTTAGTGGATTTATTTTTGCTAGTCTCCATGCTGGAGAAGCTTCAAGTAATGCCATTGCTGATGTACTCAATTGTCTTGGTGTCATAGGAAAACCTAATGTTATTAAAAGTGATAATGGTCCTGGGTATACAGGAAAAAAATTCCAAGACTTCTGTCACCAACTTCAAATCAAACATATTACAGGCATACCCTATAATCCCTAGGGTCAATGAATTGTCGAGTGTGCCCACCAAACCATTAAAAACACCCCCCCAAACTAAAAACAGGAAATCTATACTCCATAAAAGGCTCGCCAAAAATATTCTTCATCATACCCTATTTGCTCTCAACTTCTTAACACTGGATGTCCAGGGAAAATCTGCAGCTGAATGTCTATGGCACCCACGAACTGATAAAAATTATGTCATTGCTATGTGAAAAGACCCCCTCACCTCTCAGTGGAATGGTACAAATCTGATACTCATATGGGGTCGGGGACACATTTGCATTTTTTTTAAAGTTTTATTTATTTATTTCTGTGTATGAGTGTACTGTCTGCATGTAGGTTTGTGCACCCGTGTCGTGCAATGCCGCGGAGGTCAGAAGAGGGTCTCGGATTCCCCTGGAGCTGGAGTTCTCCTGGAATAGGAGTTTCAGACGGCTCTCGGCCGCCATGTGGGTGCTGGGGATCGAACCCGGGTCCTCTGTAAGAGCGGTCAGCGCTCTTAACCGCTAGGCCATCTCTCCAGCCCCCACATTTGCATTTTTAAGACCAAAGAGGACACTGCCAGATGGCTCCCTGAACGCCTAATTAAACAAGTTAATAATAACCCTTCCAGGGGTTAAGTATCCCCCTGAGAAAACAATTCTCTATCTTTTCTTACAGACATGGCTTCCAGTGGCATGCCTCACATGTGGATTCTCTTGGTAAGTCTCCCCCACCTTCCCCTTGCATCAAATGGAAAGACAGTAACCTCTCCATTCACATGGAGGTTTTTCATGACTGAAAAAAATTACACCAAATATGCCCAAACAGAAAAGTCAAGCAACCTCCTAGCCACTGCAGACTGCCTCCCTATGGGATGTCAGAATTCTACTTATCTTCACTGATATCAAAAGAATACCTAATAAAATTGCTCCAGCCTTATGCTTCCTGTTTGGCCAGACAGAGCCCAACTGCAAAAGCAATTATGTTGATGAAAATGTTGGCTGTCCCTATAAGTACTGCAAAATTCATGTCACTCAAACACCAAAAAAGGATTTTCCCCTGGACAAACACCCATATAAGGGCCCCTCCATTTTTAAAACAAATGAAGGATTTACCTTCATTGTTTGGGACCCCTGGGATACCAGACGGACCTCGCCTGTTAAGGGAGCTATGTACATGAATAAGGAACAATTTACATTTTGTTACAGTAATGCCAATACTTTTCTATATAACCAGACTCAGACAACCAATTCCACTTATTATGCTCTCAAAGGATTCTTTTTCTGGTGTAATGACACTCTTTTTAAAACTTTACACTCCCCCATAAAAACAATCTTTTGTGCCTCCCCGTCACTCTGATACCTCAGTTAACTATTCTTACCCCCGCAGAGTTTCAAAGCCAAATGTCCTGTGTCCATCCTGGCTGTAAAAGAGCCAACTTCCAGTTGTTGCAGGAATTTCTTTTGCTACTGCTGTGGTGGCAACAGGTTTGACTGCCGAGGCCCTAGGTCATTCCTTTACTTCTGTTGCTACACTTACTCAACAATTTCAAATTGCAGTAGACGCCGCCTCTGCTGAATCATTAGCCTCTCTAAAGAGACAGATTACTTCCCTCACCCAAGTTACCCTTCAGAATCGAAGGGCTTTAGATCTTATCACTGCCAGAAAAAGGAGGAACTTTCCTTTTTCTTGGTGAGGAATGCTGTTTTTACATTAATGAGTCTGGATTAGTTGAAACTCAGGTCACAAAGCTTAATCAACCAAGTAATGATCTACATAAACAAAAATTTTCCTCAGCAGCGGATGAATGGTGGAAATCATCCATGCTCTCTCTTTTAATGCCATTTCTGGGACCCCTCACTGTCCTTCTACTTTTGGTAACCCTAGAACCTTTTGCTCTTAACAGATTGATATCCTTTATCAAACAGCAGGTTGACTCTATAACTGAACGATCTATTCAGGTTCATTACCATCTCCTGGATCTCATGGACCATGGACTGGCAGAACCGGGATCAACCGAATAACTCCTCCCCCCCCTTTCATTTGCCAATTAATACACCCACTGCTTTCAGTTTAAATTCAGCAGACTGGCGCTAGTGAGGCCAAATGACTCCTCTCCTTTAGGAGCTGCATAGGATTCAGACCTATGCATATCAACTCACTCAACGAAGTACGGTATGGGCACCAATGGTGGTGCGAGGCTAAGCACCGCAAGGGAAGGTCCAAGAACCGCCTCTGAATTCCCTGAGAGAATATGTGGCTTGCATGGAGGTTGATATCAAAAAGTAAACAGCCAAAACACCCTTCTTCCCCTCCGCAAAAGATACCAAGGGCCAACCATATTAAAACCTTGGAGGAGCAAGGTCCCTTCTCCCCCAATAGGTTTAAGCCCACCACTACAAGTGGGACTCCCCCTCTTTTTGTATAAAAGAAGGGAGATGTTGGGAGCCATGGCCAATGGGCGACGGTCTTGCCACAGCTATCTAGAATAACCTTAGGTTTCTGTTTCCCCAAGGCTCACCCATTTAGCACAGGGCAGCTGACCAAGCTTATAGTTAATTTATTAGGACATCATGCCCTGGTTGGCTGGAGCACCCTGCTTCTCCTTGGGAATTCACCCACCCATAACCTTCCCCAGAGAACAATGGACAGTTGGGTATCCTAGCAACCAAATGGCCTTAAACTATGCCAACTGGGGTTGTTTCCTCCTGCTTGCTCCAATATAAACTGCCTTACATAAGAATAAAATTGAGACCTTGATCAGATTCTTGCCTTGGTCTCCTTCTTTGTGTCTGGTTTGTTTCACATTCAGGTTACTTTCTCCTCGGGCCCTTGTTGAAGACACTGTGGGCAGAAGCACATAGACCTCTACTGAATATTCCACCCTAATACCAGAGAATACAATTTCTAGTCAACACCCCATGGAACATTCTCCAAAATTGACCACATACTGGGACACAGAAGAAAGCTCCACAAATAGAAACAGATTGAAATAATTTCATGCATTCTATCAGATCACAGTGCAATTAAGTTCAACATCAACACCAGGATAAGCCCTACTGCCTACAAGAACACATGGAGATGAAACAACACACTCTTGAATAAAGAATGGGTCAAGGAAGAGGTAAAGAAAGATATAAAAGCATTCCTGGAACTGAATTTCAATGACAATACAACAGAACAAAACCTATGGGATACCTTAAAAGCAATCCTAAGAGGGAAGTTTATAGCATACCTTCATGCTTAAAGTCCTAGAGGGAATTGGATTGGAGGGATCATTCCTGAATATAGTCAAAGCCATATATAGGAAACCCACAGCCAATATCATCCTAAATCGAGAAATAACAGAAACATTCCCGTTAAAGGTAGGAACTCGGCAAAGCTGCCCCGTCACCACTGCTCTTCAATAAGGCTCTTGCTGCCAAGCCAAGAGATCTGAGTTTAATGCACAAGGACCCATGGAAAGAGAACCGATTACAGCAAGACTTCCTCTAGCCTCTACTGGCATCCTATGGAGCATGCATGCATTGTGCCTGTGTATAGATTTGTTTGTGTGAGTACACACACACACACACACACACACACACACATAGAGAAATGTAAAAAAACAATAGCCTCTGTTAATAGGAAAAGAGCGAAATATGCATAGTCTTCTCTCACCTATCAAGTGTAACCATGAACCTAGGTAGGGACTCCCAGCACAGACTGTACCCTATCTGCCTCAACTTGAGGTCATTGTGACATCCTGTGATGGGCCTTCATAGAATACTGTTCATTCCTACTGTAATCCTAGCACCCATCACCCAAGGACCAACTCCAGAAACCCAGTAAATCTTCTGCAGAAGTGTGAAAATCAAGAGCAAAAATTTTCTAACTACATAAGTGCTCCTGTCTCTAAATGTGATGAAAACTTTCCTGATACCTCATTCTATTATATTGACAGGGACTTGCTTGTAGGCTGAATCTCAAGCACCACTTAGCTGGGAGATGACATGAGAAAATGTGTTAACAGCAAACAAAGTTCCAAACACCCAGTCATCAAAGGAGATAACGAAGAACCACCAGTGACCTAATTCCATGGGGTGTTTATATCCTATTACAAAATCAAAAGTTGATGGGGCTGGAGAGATGGTCTAGCAGTTAAGAGTGCCAACTGCCCTTGCAGAAGACCCGGGTTGGATCCCCACCACCCATATGGTGGCTGAGTACCAACTATCTTTAACTCCAGTTCCAGGGGGAATCGACACCCTCTTCTGACCTCCGCCACACTGCATGACATGGGGTGCACAAACGTACATGCAGACGGTACATTCATACACATACAAAAATAAATAAAATAAAATAAAATCAAAATTTGAGTAACCAAGACAATCTGTCTCTGCAGAAATTAGTACCACCATTGCAATGTTCATGGAGAAGAGAAACCTAGTTGATGCACTAGACACGTTTTCAAAATAGCAATTTCAAATGTTAAAAAAAGTCAGAGAAGATATTTTTACCTCTCAAATTAAGAAAATGAAAACAAAAGCAGTTGAATGAAATAAGAAAATCCATTAAAGATATGAAAATAGAATTTAATAAAGAAATATAATTTCTGAAGAAAGTAAGTGGAATAAAAAAAAGGGGGAAACTTCACAACTAGAATGGATCAAATGGAAGAAAGAATATCAAGGCTCAAAGAAAAGTTAGAGAAAAAATTGTATCATTTGGTCAAATAAAATGATAAATCCGAGGAGCTGGAGTGATGGTTTGGTGGTTAAGAGCACTGATTGTCCTTACAGAGGACCCAGGTTCTATTCCCAGCACTCATATGGAGCCTAACAATCATCCATAATTTCCATTCTAGGGTATCTAACAACTTCTGACCTCTGTGGTCATTGCATGACACAGTTACATACATGGAGGCAATCCACTCATCCACATAAAATAAAAGTAATAAATAAAATATTAAAATATAACTCCAGGGGCTGGAGAGATGGCCTAGCGGTTAAAAGCACCGATTGCTCTTGCATAGGACCTGGGTTCAATCCCCAGCACCCACATGGTGGCTAAGAACTGTCTGTAACTCCAATTCCAGGAGAACTCCAGTTCCAGGGGAATCTGAGACCCACTTCTGACCTCTGCGGCATTGCACAACAGGGGTGTACAAACCTACATGCAGACAGTACAATCATACACATACAAAAATAAATAAAAATTTAAAAAATCCTTAAAAAATATAACTCCAAAAAAGCCTTCCAAGTTGAACATGTAAGCACTCCAAGGCACTGATGTCCAAACCTATAAATCACAGGTAGAGAACGAGAAGAAACTCATGTCATCATCACAGGAAATATTTTCAAGAAAATCCTTCTAAGTAAAGAGATGCCAATCAAACTGCAAAAGGGAAAAGATATTCCACGCAAATCAAAACCAAAATACATATACTTTAATATCTGACAAAATTGACTTCAAACCAAAACCAGTTAGAAGAGATAAAGAAGGATGCTTCATATTCATCCAAGAAAAAAAAATAAAAAATAGGATCTTAGAATATAAATAATTGTGCACCAAACACAGGGAAACCACATTTTATAAAAGAAAATATATTAGACATATCACAAGTTGAATCTAACACAGAGTTTTAGTTACTTTTCTGTTGCTGTGATAAAACACAATGGCCAATTCAGTCTATAAAGGGAGAGTTTATTTGGCTTATGCTTCAGATGGATAAGAGTGCATCCTGGCAGGAAGTCATGGCAACACAGGCGATCTGAATGGAAAGATCAGTGCTCACATGTTTAAGCAGGAAGAAGAGAAGGAAGCTGGAAGTGATGTCTGGCTGTGAAGTCTCAAAGCCTTCCCCCAATGACATGTGTTTTCCAGAATCATCACACTTCCTAAAGTTTCTATGTGCCTCTCCAAACAGCACCACAAAGAGGGGTCCAAGTCTGCAAATACTCGGATCCAATGGGGGGACACTCTCATTCAAACCACCAAACAATCTTTTTTGATGTTTTGTGTATTTCATACACCTTTTTCAGTTAAAATTAGACATATTACCCTTTCCCTGCATCTCCGAACTCCAGTTCATGAATTCTGCCATACATGTCTTCCATCTTTCTATCAGTCTTTTAAAAGTTTTTCTCTGCAGAGGTTTATTGTTTTGGGTATAATTTAACTGTATCATTCCATTCTTTGACCCACTCCTTTTGTTGTTGTTGTTCCCTCCCAATTGTATTGCTCCAAAATATGCCTATATAAATGTCATATATGAACCAGAACTATGTCCTCTGGGAATAAACTTTATGTTAACTCTGAAATATGTTTAGGAATTCACATTTTCCCTTTAATTTTATATTAGTCTAAAATATGAATATATACTTTCCACCCACATACATTAATTACCATGTCTGAATGAAAGTGGTAAGTTAATTCTAGGGCTCATTAAGAGATTCACATTATAACTTCCCATTTGCTTTCAGATAAAAAAATATAACAATAATGTTTCTCAGCTTGTCTTTCAATTGGGGGATTTGGTGTTAACATCTATTCTAATGGCTGATGACCTCAGTATAATGTTTTCACTCATAGAGAGGTCATAGAGGAGATAAAGAAGATACAAATAAGAAAGGAGAACTTCAAATTATCCTTATTTACAGATGATATGACCTTTACATCAAAGACTCTAAAATGCCACTGAAAAACTCCTAGAGATGATAAACACATTCAGGAAAGCATCAGAATACAAAATTAACACAGAAAATTCAGTAGCCTTCCTAAGTAGTATGAGCAGGAAAATCACAAAAAAATCAGGGAAATGATCCCATTCATGAGAGCTGTATAAATCATAGAATAAGGCTGTGTTGGGTGGTGTGCATGCCATTAATCCCAGCACTAAGGAGGGTAGGCAGATCTCTGTGAGTTCAAGGCCAGCCTGTTCTACATAGCAAGTTCTAGGCCAGCTGGGTCTCAAGGGAGACCCTGTTTCAAAAGACAAACAAACATAGAATAAATATAACCAAGTAATAAAGGACATAATAAATTTATGACTTGAAGAGAGAAATCAAAGACAATTAAAAAATAGAAAGACTTCCCCTTCTTACAGATTGTTAGTCAATATTATGAATATGGCCATCTTACCAAAAGCAATGTACATATTCAATGCAGTCAGTTCACAAAATGTGCATAACATGAAGACATTGAAATTCCACCATGCATGAAGAAAGGTTCCCAACTCCACATTTCCAGATGAAGAATTAATGTCATTAGATGGGTACTTGGGAAAAGAGAGTCACCTTGCTTTGGGTGTACACAAGTCTCATAAACACATAGGAGCCCTACTCATTATTAAAGA
Organism: Rhizomys pruinosus; assembly: GCA_009823505.1. Lineage (NCBI taxonomy): Eukaryota > Metazoa > Chordata > Mammalia > Rodentia > Spalacidae > Rhizomys > Rhizomys pruinosus. The sequence goes on from VZQC01009449.1 coordinate 134,544, forward strand.
TAAGTGAAATTTATAGGATAATGTATGGATCTGGAAAACATTATTCTGAGGGAGGTATGACAGCCCTAGAAAATGAAAGACCATGTTTTCAGTCATATGATGGTCCATTTGAATGTCCAGATTTCAGTGTTCAGAGTGTCTGTAGAGGACATAAAGCAAGAAAAGACTCAAGTATTGAGGAAAATGTGTAAGGGGACAAGAATACTAAAATACAGGTTATGTAAAAGCAGAGTCTGAGAATACTAAGGCTAAATAGGTTTTAATGGCCATCAAAGGGGATTGACTTAGGAAAGTTGAAGATGGAAGAGGGGTGGATCAACTAAAATGTAAGGTATAGAGGAAAGCCATAGAGAAACTCACTAAGTTACAAGTCAACTAAAACCTAGATAACAAAAGTAGGTTTAGGTCTCAAGAGAGAAGTTAGCTGAAAAAGCACTTTAGTCCAGACCTGAAGATGTGAGTTCAGTCTTTATAACCCACATAGTATAAGGCAACCACAAGACATTGTCTGACCTCTATGTGTGCACCATGGAAAAGTATCCACAAAATTATGCTCTCATACTAAACAAGTACTTGTAAAAATTTTAAATGTCAATAAATGCATATTTGTGTAATTTTAAACATATAAGTTGATCTCCAGCTCAATAGGATGTTCTGGGACAGCTGCGGGTGCTCAGCACCGGTGTTCCAAACCCCAGCTTGGGGCTCCCAGGAGATAAGACAGAGCTCCACTCACTTACCTGGAGGGCTGTTTGCCTCTGCTACAGCTCCAGTTCTCACTGGTCAGGCTCCACTGGCACCCATGTCCTGAACCCCAGCCTGAGGATCCTAGGAAGTGAGACAGAGCTCTTCCCACCCTCCCCTAGACCTGCTCTCCACTGCTACAGCTGCAATTCAGGCTTGACAGGCTCCACTATCTCTGCTCCTATCACCCAGCATCCTGCTCTTGAATTCCGGATCCCTGTAGCTCCAGTTCTAGCTGACACAGCTTAAATTCTGTTCCCAGGGATTTATTCCCAGCTCCCAGCTCCCAGCTCCCAGAGGACAGGCGAGACAGAGCCCTGCCCAGGACCAAGAACATGTGCTCCAGCTCCCTGTTCCCAGATCCCAGTGGGCAAGAGGAGGCACTTCCACCACCCAGAGGCCCTCATCTACAAGAATGGCAAGGGCTATTAATTGGCTGAACCATTTCTCTAGTCCCACAAAGTTGTTCTTTTTTAAAGATAAGAAGTTGAAGAAAGACATATTAGAGGAATTGTAGATGGAAAAGGAAGAGAGAAATGGGGGGGTATGTATGATCATGTTTTGTTTTATATATGGATGAAATTCTCAACAATAAAGAAGAAAATTTAAGTTCATGCACTCTCAATTGTAATAGATTCTTCCAGCATTACCTGCTACATGAGAGGTGAGGGTATAAAATTTACTCACCATAATAAGGAGGAAATGTCAAGGTCAAAAAGAAAATTACTTTGACCCAAATTGAAGAGGAAGGCATTGTATCAAGTCTGTGGAACAAACATTTAATAGTTTTTATAACATATTTCCAAATGGGAATCTCATAGACCAAGGAGCAACCCTATATCTCTTGCCCAGATTCCTAAAGTGATCATTTCCCTTAATTATTTAACCATAGAATCAGTAAGGTAAAACATGACCACAGAGCTGCTGGAGACAGAATGCCCACCTTTCACATTTAAGTATTAATTTTCTCCCAACTCTTGGCTTATCCCAGCACATGCCTGCTTGATTTGAAGCAAATATCAACATTGTAATCTCAATATTTCTTTAACACCAGAAACAGTTATTTCAAAAAGAAAGAATATTCTGTTCCATAGAATACCAGTTTTGGACAGCAAGAGATCCCCAGAATCACTCTGCATCACGTACCTGGAAACAGGTAAACAAAATGAACAGACAAAAATGGCTCTGATGTTGCTACTTATTTGCTTGCCTTCTTCCTTTCTGAGGCACTGAGTCCACCTCTGGAGCCTTTATTGTACTTTTGGTGAGGAACTTGATTATAAATCCCTCTTACCTCCCCAGGAGGTAGAGATCAGAGATTCAGGGAGTGATTGGCCTGATATCTACAGGCTGTAGGTCAGGTACCATAGCATAACAAACTTCTTAAAATAATAGTTTCATTATCTCAAAACCATGTTTCCTAGAAACTGAACTATTTAGAGCAATTACTTTTTCAGAATGTTTACAAACATTTCTTATACAGCTTTGCTAAAGCATAACCAAATGTGAAACTAATCCGAAAATCTGAAAACTAAGTACTTGGTTTTATTTCTTTTTTTGCCTTTTGAGATAGGGTCTCCCTATAGCCCCAGCTGGCCTGGAACTCACTTTGTAGACCAGTCTGGCCTTGAACTCACAGAGACCCACCTGTCTCTGCCTCCCAAGTGCTAGGATTAAAGGTGTGCTCCACCATACCAGGCTAAAAGGCTGTTCTTAGCTGCCATGTGGTGCTGGGAATCAAACCTGGGTCCACTGGAAAAGCAGTCAGTGCTCTTAACCTCTGAGCCATCTCTCCAACCCCCAAGTACTTGCCTTAAAGTTTACTGATGTCCAATCAGTGAAATAGTGCTCTTATGAGTTAAAAAATATGCTTGATAAATTAAGCTGTAACCTTGAATGTGTATGTCTAGACAGACTTGGCTCAACAGAAAGTTGTTTAAGAATGCTCGCTGAGGCATTATCTCCAGAATGGTGATATTCCCCTTCTTTCTCACTTTGTTTTCCCAAGAAAGTATACTATGGAGATGTTGCTCTTTTGCTCATGTTTTAATGAACTACTTTATTCTGGACACTTTATTATTATTAATTGTTCTGTAAACATTCATCTGTTGCTCTAATGAATAAAAGCAGAGTTTTCTGCATCAGTTCTCCCATGTGGATTGAGAAATAGAAGTAAAGTAATCACAGGGCCCGATGGTTGTTTCTATAGTTCTGTGTAATCTTTCTCATCCTGTAGCTGCCCTTCTGGTGGTCACTTTTCAGGTCCTGCAGATGCCTTCCTGGGGACACTGATTTTAGGGTCTAATTATATTTGCCAAAGCAAAAAATCATGATATAATTAAGAATACACACACGTAAAACCTGACAAAGATCAGGATCAATAAAAACTCTGGTTTAAATGACACTATCTCTTATAGAACTTATAGTAAAAATATTATAGAACTAGAGGGAGAGAATGACAAAGTCTGAAAAGAACTGAAGGAAGAGAAACACAAACTCTGAAAAGAACTAGAGGAAGAGAAACACAATGTCTGAAAAGAACTAGAGGGAGAGAAAGACAGACTCTGGAAGGAAGTGGAAACACTGAAAAGATCCCAGATCAAAATCAAAAAGGAAGGATACCAGCAAAGGAATGAGGCACAAGTAGAGAATGATAAGCTCCAAAAGGAAATGGAAATACGAAAGAAATCACAGGAAGAAATGAAAAAGGAGATGGAACATTCCTCCAATCATCAGTAAAGGATGGGAGAAAGCCTCAGAAGCAGAATGGATGAAGCAGAAAAGAGAATATCAGACCTACGGAACAACGCAGAACACCTGAAATGCTCAAGTGAAGGCTATGAAAAATAAAAAAAACACAAGAGTGCAATAACCAGGAAATGTGGGATACTATGAAAACACCAATCCTCTGCATCATAGAGATAGAGGAAGGAGAATTGCAAAACAAGCATATTGACCAGATCTAAAGCAGGATAATAGAAGAAATTTTTCCCAAACTAAAAAAAAGACAAACCTATGCAAATACAAGAAGCACCTAGAACACGAAATAAACAAGACCAGAAAAGAAACTCCCCACACCATATCATAGTTAAAATGGTAGATGCTTAAAACAAAGACAAAATACTGAAAGCCACAAGAGAAAAACAAGTTATATACAAGGGAAAAACCCATCAGAATTACAGCTGACTTCTCAGTGCAAACTATGAAAGTCAGAAGAACATGGACTAAAGTGTTCCCAGTCCTAAATGACTTTAGATGCCAAGCCAAATTACTATACCCAGAAAAAATGTCAATTATAGTTGAAGGGGAAAGAAAAATCTTTCATTACACAAAGGAGATGAAGGAATAAATGTCAAAAAACCCAGAAAATACTTGAATCAATCCAAAGAACAGAGGAAAGGAGCAACTCCCCCTAAGCAACTAAAGAGAGAAACTAATAAAAGCATAACTTCATAAATACAAACCTAGATCAAGAATGCAAACCAAGAATAAATTAAAAGGAAGCAACAGATATCTTCCAATAATGATCTTAAATATCAATGGAGTAAACTCCCCAAACAAAAGACATAGTCTGGGAGAATGGATTAGGAGACAGAATCCACGTATGCTGCCTACAGGAAACCCATCTAACCCATCTAACACCTACTCAAAGTGAAAGGATGGAAAAAATATTCTAAGCAAATGGTACCAAAAAGCAAGCAGGAGTTGCTATTTTAATATTTGACAAAATAGACTTAAGAGTAAAGTCAATCAGAAGAGACAAAGAGGGCCATTACATCCTTATCAGAGGAACAGTTAACCAGGAAGACATCACAATCCTAAATGTTTATGCACCAAACTTATGTGCACCAAACTATATAAAAACTATTCCACAAGTCCTCAAGACACAGATTAATTCCAGCACACTAATAGTGGGGGACTTCAATACACCACTGAGCCCATCCAAACTGAACAATACAACAAATGGACCTCACAGATATCTACAGAATATTCCATCCAAACACTAAAGAATATGCTTTCTACTTAGCACCCCATGGAACATTCTCTAAAACCGACCACATACTGGGACACAAAGAAAACTCAACAAATATAGAAGGATTGAAATAATCCCATGCATTCTATCATACCACAGCGCAATAAAGCTCAATAGTAACACCAGAATAAGCCCGAATAGCTACAAGATCACACAGAGACTAAACAACACAATCCAGGGAAGAAAAAAGAATGAAATAAAATTATTCATGGAACTAAATGAAAAAGACAATACAACAGAACATGTGGGATACTTTAAAAGCAGTACTAAGAGGGAAGTTTATACCCCTAAGTGCCGACACTAAAAAACAGAAAGGGGAAAAACTAAAGAGAGAGAACGAAAAACTCAAAAAGTACCTAGAGGGATACAATGACAAACTTCAGAAAGAACTAAAGGAACAGACCAACAAACTCCAGAAAGAACTAGAGGGAGAAAAAAACAAACTCTGAAAGGAAGTAGAAACAATGAAAAAGGAAGCCAACCAACGAAGTAAGGAGCACCAAGAAGAGATTGAGAAGCACCAAGAAGAGATTGAGGAGCTCAAAAAGGAAATGGAAGTACTAAAGAAAACACAGGATGAAACGAAAAAGGAATTAGAACACACATTCAATCAAGAAGAAAGGAAAGGAAAAAGCCTCAGAAGTAGAATGGAGGAAGCAGAACAAAGAATATCAGATCTGGAAGATAACACAGAGCAATTAAAAAGCTNTCCCACAAAGAGGGAGACCATTCACCACTTGTTATTACTTTCTTTAAATTTTTTTATTAATTTTATTTTATTTCTGTATGTGAAGATGACTGTCTGCATGCAGGTCTGTGCACCTGTGTTGTGCAATGCCACGAGGTCAGAAGCGGTCTCGGATTCCCCTGGAACTGGAGTTCTCCTGGAATTGGAGTTTCGATGGAGTTAAGCGGTTCTCAGCCGCCATGTAGGTGCTGGGGATCGAGCCAGGTCTCTGAAGAGCGGTCAGGCTGCTCTTAACCGCATAGGAGGCCATCTCTCCAGCCCCATCACTTGGTTTTCCTGGAACTGTTTTACTTCACTTAGCATAATGGTTCAAGTTCCATCATTTACTGCAAAGTTCATGATGTCATCTTTCTTTACCCAATGATAGTATTCCATTGTGTAGATGTACCAGATTTTTGTCATCCACTCGTCAGTTGAGGGGCATTTAGGTTGGTTCCAGCTCTTTGCTGTTGTGAAGAGAGCTGCAATAAACAAGGATTTGCAATAGGAATAGTCTTGTGGGTATATACCCAGGAGTGGTATGGCTGGGTCAGGTGGTAGGCTCATTTTGAGTCTTTTAAGGCTTCTCCACACTGCTTTCCATAATGGTTGTACAAGTTTACATTCCCACCAGCAGTGGATGAATATTCCCTTTTCCCTACAACCTCCCCAGCATTTGGTGTCTTTCTTTTGTGTTCTTGATCTTAGGAGATTGAAAATGACATCAAAAGATGGAATGATCTCCCATGCTCATGGATTGGAAAAATTAATACAGTAAAAATGTCCATTTTACCCAAATTGATATTCAGAATCAATGAAATATCAATCAAAATCCCCAAGTGCTTTTTCACAGACTTGGAAAAAAATCCTTAAATTAATATGGAAAAACAACAACAACAAAAAACCCCAATAGCTGAAGCAACCCTAAGTGGAAAATGCAATACAGGGGCAATTGCTCTACCAGACTTCAAGCAATATTACATGGCCATAGTAATAAAGACAGCCTGGTACTGCCACAAAAACAGACCCATTCATTGACCAATGAAACAAAATTGAAGATCCAAACTTGAGCTCATACAATTTCAGGCACCTCATATTTGACAAAGTGGCAACAAAAGCTCATGGAAGAAGAATAGCATCTTCAGCAAATGGTGCTGGCAAAACTGGATCACCATTTGTAGAAGAACAAAATTAAACCCCTACCTCTCACCCTGTACAACAATCAACCCTCTTTCTTATCAACCTCCTCTTACACAAAGTTCTCTGACCTGTTAGTAGATGAGATTTAATGTAGGAGCTCTATCTGGGGATATGGACTCTATAGTTTCTTATTTTATAAAACTTAATTCTGACCTTCTGTGTGCATTGCACTCTATTGTATGAGGAAGCTTCACTTGTGAGGGTTGAGGGATGTATTAGTATTTTTCCACTGTGTTCCATGAGGCTTAGTTGTATATTTTCCAATGTAGATGTGTCCCCGAGGGCTGAGCATCATTCAGACATATATTTTCTGCATGTGACCAGTTCTGGGACTCTGTACTATTCTTTGCTTTCTTTTTTTTTAATACATTACATTTAATTGAACATTGTACTGGGCAAAAGTAATCAGATATTGTAGACACTGAGAAGCCATTCATTCTTTGAGTAATGTACAAATTAACATTTTAAGTCAGTCTGCTGGCAGTGTGTAGAAGACTATGTTTAGAGAGGTGGTGGATCATTTACTAAGCAATAGGCCCTTTTAGTAGATGTGAGAAAAAATTGATACTCTCAAAGGACCCACTAGGTAGACTATAGTAATATTTTAATAGTGAAGTGATAGGTATTTGGAAAATGTTTTTTATGTTTTACTTAATTGATGTTCTGTGTATTTCATAAATCATTTTTCAGTCCAATTCCAATACATTACCCTCTCCCTGACCTCCACCCCACCCCAGTTCATGCAGTCTGCCATACATGTCTTATATATTTCCCTTAGTCTTTCCAAGGATCGTTTTTCCTGCAGAGGCTTGTTTTGGGCAGAAAATTTATCTGTATCAATTAGTTCTTTGACCCAGTCATTATGTTGTTGTTGTTCCCTCCTGTGCTGGATAGCTTTACTGTCAACTTGACACACCTGGTTTGAGGGAGCCTCAATTGGGGAATTGGCTCCATTGGATTGGCCTGTGGCCACGTCTGTGGAGTATTGTCTTGATTATCAGGCAATGTGGGAGGGCCCAGCCCACAATGAGTAGTGCCACCCTGGGCAGGTTGTTGTGTACCATATAAGAAGGCAGGCTGGGCATGAGCCAGGGGAGCAAGCCAGTGAACAGCATTCCTCCATGGCCTGTGCTTCAGCTCCTGCCTCCAGGTTCCTGCCCTGAGTTCCTGCCTTGGGCTCCCTAAGTGATGAACTGTGACCCAGGAGATGTAAGCTGAATAAACCCTTTCCTCCCCAAGTTGGTGTTGGTCAGAGTGTTTTGTCACAGCAATGGAAGACAAACTAGGACAGAAATTGGTACCAGACGAGTGGGGTATTGCTGTGACAGACCTGACCTTGGTGTTTTGGGGAAGGATTGTGGAGGCGTTTGGAACTTTGGGCTGGGAAGATCATTGAATGCCTAAAGATTGTTGCTGTGGAGCTTGGAGCAGTTTTGCTGAAGGAGTTGTAGAAGATGGAGGCCTGGCTTGTGAAGTTTCTAGTTTCAAAGGAGAGCAGAGATCATCAGGACTGTGTAATCTGTGGGTTCTGGTCAGCTGGGGCTGTGGAGAATCAGCTGTAAGTAACAAGAGACCAGAACCTGAAGTGAAACTTTTGTGGTACTGGGGCAATTGATGCTGGTTAGCTGGGGCTGAAAAATCAGCTGTAAGTAACAAGAGACCAGCATCACTGAGGTGAAATCTTCTGGGGAGAATATCTTCAAGGTCAGCACACAGAAGCTGTGACCCAGAAAGGGCCTGAGCCTCCATCTCGAGCCAGAAGCCGGACTTGGTAACGTGTAAGAGTCTCCTATATGGTTCCGGTGTTGAAATTTGAGGGGGTCACAGAGAGCAGCCGAGGCTTGGCACTGTGAGAGGTCAGGAAAGACCATTGGTGGAAGTGCACCTCGGTTGCTGTGAAGACCCCAGGATTGCAGGGGTCATGGAGAGAAGCTGAGGCTTTGCACCAGGAGAGGTCAGAAGAGACCATTGGTGAAGGTGCTGCCTCAGTTTCAGTAGCGACCCCAGCTTTTTGGAGATGCCGGTACCCTGGGACGACCACCAAGAGCAGCGGTAGGTGTAGAATGGAGTCGGCCTGGGCCTGCGAGATGAGTGTGCCACGGACGGCAGAGTCGGAGAGGGGGAGCTGCCGAAACCCTTTGGAGCCCAGAAGATCGTGAGTGAATCCCAGGTGTCCAGCCTTGAGCTACTTTGCTGGACTTAGGTTTTGTTTGAGAGTGCCTGATTCTTCCCTTTGAAATAAGACAGTACTTGTTTTGGATTTTACAGCAGCCCACAGTTAAGAGACTTTTAATAGACTCTGAACTTTTAAGTGTTTGGACATTTTAAGGACTGTGGGGCTTTTAAGGTTGTACTGTCTTAGGTTGTGATTAATGTTAACATCATACTTTGGGGATAAGAACTGGAAAGGTGGTGGTTTAATAGTGATGTGTTTTGTGTGTCAAGTTGACAAGGGGTCAGTTGTGCTAGATAGCTTTAGTGTCAACTTGACACACCTGGGTTGAGGGAGCCTCAATTGGGGAATTGGCTCCATTGGATTGGCCTGTGGCCACATCCGTGGAGTATTGTCTTGATTGTCAAGCAATGTGGGAGGGCCCAGCCCACAATGAGTAGTGCCACCCTGGGCAGGATGTTGTGTATTGTATAAGGCAGGCTGGGCCTGGGCCAGGGGAGCAAGCCAGTGAATAGAATTCCTCCATGGCCTGTGCTTCAGCTCCTGCCTCCAGGTTCCTGCCCTGAGTTTCTGCCTTGGGCTCCCTGAGTGATGAACTATGACCCAGGAGATGTAAGCTGAATAAACCCTTTCCTCCCCAAGTTGGTGTCGGTCAGAGTGTTTTGTCACAGCAATGGAAGGCAAACTAGAACACCTCCCCTTTGTGTTGTTCCAATATATGCCTATATAAACACCACATATGTATCAAAATTATGACCGCCAAGAATAAATTGTTTGTTAACTCCAAAATATGTTTTGGCATTCATATTTTCCCCCTTAATTTTATATTACTCTAAAATATGATTACATATCTTCCACCCAAATCCAGTACTTATGGATTTTTTGACACAGTGTTTACCTTTGATTCAGCGGGATATATCTTACTTGTCTGTAAATATAAAGATACATATTTAGAATATGGTAAGAAATTTCAGTTGTCTAGACATATAGGGTTTCTCCTGGATTTATGACCTATTCAGCCATATGTAGTTCACTATAGTGACTGTGTCACCCATAAGTTACCTCCAATTGAGAGGTCTTGTATTCTAATTAAATAGTTGTTTTTCACACCCTAGAAAAAAGTGCCAATACTGCACCAATATATTGCTCTGCCAGTCATTGAGGCTATTATATTTTACAGTTGGGCTGGAAAATTGTTTGATTTTTCTCCCTTAGCCTCTTGCATACTATACTCTAGAACTATGAGAGCTAGTCTTCATGGGGAAGGCTTCTAGGTGAGGTCCAGTTCCACTGCTCCAAGTCCTGAGTCTGAAATATGTCATATCCTCAGTCCTCAGCCATAGGGTCTTATTTTTAAGTTCTGCAATGTAATCAAAAGGTCTGACCACAGCCTGTGTATTTTGGGAGTCTCTTGATCTATCCTGAACAACAACTCAAAGGGAAGTTTCTCATGCCTGGCAGTCTTTGTTGCTATGTAGCCTTCAGATATACAGATACAATCATGTTCAGATGTATAGACATTTTCGGGAGGTTTTGAATTCATATATTTATGTCTGTCATTTCTATGGCCCCTATGCTTTATTTATTTCCCCTCTCTGTCTCTGTGTCTCTGTTTCTTTCTGCCTCTCTGTCTCTGTCTCTTTTCCTGTCTAACATCACTCTTCCATTACCAGTTTAAGTACTCCCCCTTTTTCCCCTTCTTAATACCTGTCTCCTATTATCCCCCATCTCTTGAGTTCCTTCCTTTCCTTTTCCACCATGATCCCTTCTAGGTCCTTCACTCGTCCCTTCCCAGTTTAAGAGCCCAATTTTCCCAATTTCCCCTTTAGTACCATCCTTTTCCTGGTATCTCCCTCTCTCTAGCTCTTTCTTTCCCTTTATCTCCATGTTTCCTTTCCATTTTCCTGGCTCCTGATATTACATCAGGATGTATATTCACATAAAGGATTAGTGCAAAGATCCACACATGAGAAAGAACATACTTCACTTGGTTTTCTGAGACTGTTATCTTACTTAGTATAATAGTTTCTATTTTCAATAATTTCTCTCCAAATTTAATAATTTCATCATTCAATAGCATTGAGTAGAACATCATTCTGTAAATGTACAACATTTTCATTATCCATTCATCAGCTGAGGGGGCATTTTGGTTTTTTACAATTTTGAGCTATTGTGAAAAGAGAAGCAACAACCATAGATGTACAGGTATATCTACAGTGGGATGAGTCCTTTTGGTATATGCAAAAGAGTGGTATAAATTGTACAACCAGGTCATATGGTAGATTCATTTTTAGTTTTTTTTTTTTTGTTGTTGTTGTTAAAGATAGGTTCTCCCTATAACTCCAGCTGGCCTGGAACTCACTTCTTAGACAAGGCTGGCCTTGAATTCACAGAGATCCACCTGCCTCTGCCTCTAGGATTAAAGGTGTGGGCCACCATGCCCGGCTTAAAAGCAGCCCTTAGAGGCCATGTGGGTGCTGGGAATCAAACCCAAGTCCTCTGTGCAAGAGCAGTTGGCACTATTAACCGCTGAGCCATCCAGCCCCCCATTTTTAGTTTTTAAAGAATTCTCCACACTGCTTTCCACAGTGTTGCACAAACTTTCATTCCCACCTTCAATGACTGAGACTTCCTGTCTGTGCAGATATGTGCCAGGATTTTGTGTCCTTTGTAGTTTTGATTTTAGCCAGTCTGATTAGGTGTATGATGAAATCTTAATGTGGTTTTGATTTGCCTTTCCTCAATTACTAAGGATGTTGAGCAGTTTTAAAGGTGTTTCATAGCCATTTTTATTTGTTGGGAAAGTGCAGTTCCTTACTCCATATTTTCAGTGGATCATTTATTTTTTTGTTTGTCTTTTGAGTTCTTTGTATATTCTGGATATTATTCCTCTGACAGATGTGTTGCAGGTGAAGACTTTTTCCCACTTAGTGGGTTTCCTACTCACTTCCTTGTTTGTTTCTTTGGCAGTACAGACTTTTTATTTTTTATTTATTTTTTTTTTTTTACTTTAATGGGGTCCCACACCTTGATGACCTTATGCTTGAGAAACTGATGTCTGATTTATAAAGTCCTTCTCTAGCCTTATATCTTGTGGGGTTCTACCTATGTTTTCTTCTGGCAGTTTTGTTGTTTTAGATTTCATATTGAGGCCTTTGATGCATTTGGAGTTAACTTTTGTGGAGCGTGAAAGATAAGGCTTCAATATTATTCTTTTAGAGGTGGACATCCAGTTCTTCCCAGCACTATTTGTATAAGATGCTGTCTTTGTCCATTGTGTTCTTGGCAACTTTTTCAGATATCATGTGGCTGAAATTGCATGCACTCATGTTTGGCTCTTACTAAATTCCATTGATCTATGTGCCTGTTTTTGTTCCAGTACCATGCTATATTCATGACTATAGTTCTATAATATAGTTAGTGGTCTGATATGGTAATTGCCCCCAGCATTGTTCTTTTGGTCAAATTTGCTTTGGCTCTCAAGTGTTTTTGTGATTCCATATGAATTTTAGGATAGTTTTTTCTATTTCTGTTATGAATGCTGTGGAGGTTTTGGTTGGCATTGCATTTAATCTACTGGGTAGGATCATCATTTTCCTAATATTAATGCTACCAATCCTTGAGCACAGTAGGTCCGCCCATCCCCTGCTGTCTTTCTGTATCTCTTTCTTTAGCAATTTCAGCGGAGTCACCCAGCCATGATAATGTAGACATCCAGGAACCCAGCACACCTTCAAGTGGAACAAGGCCAAAGGTAAGCAAAACAGGAACTATTGCTCCTGTTACTCAGGCTGGATCTTGATGTAGCTTTGGTTATTGTCTCTCCCTCTGTCACATGTGGCTAATGAGAAGGGCCCTTGTTGAGCAACAGCACTTACTGACAACTTTGCACAGAGTAACTTTTCATGCTTTAAATTTTACAAACTTTAAATAATCTGCAAATCTCATATACACAACTAAACTTATTTCTGAAAGTTCCAGATAGATTTGGATATTTAATGTATTAATATCAGTTTGTGCGTATAAGGTGATTATTTAAAAGACTAACACAGTTAATTTAATGAATCTCATTGTTGTTAGGACAATTTTCTGAGTAGTTAAAAGACCAAAAGATTGAGAGTAGAGAATAACTTTTTAAAAACATAAAATCTTGTCTTCTAAGTAGATCATAAAATACTACTAAAAGTATAATTATATCTTAAAGAAATTCTTATTACTTTAGTGACAGGAATTAAATTCCAGTTTTACAAAAATGCCTTTACATTAAAACACTAATATTAAAAATAAATGAATCTCATTTTATTAATTCTCTAGCCACAGATTTAATAATTGAGAAAGGTAAGTTAACTTCATTCTCTTTTCCGCCTTGTTTCAAGACTGTAAACATAAAAATATTCCCCAAATAAGTGCACAGTGAACCAACAATGCCCACCGATATATTTATGTTTAAAGATTTCAGAAGAAGGCAATGTATGAGTGTAGACTGCCTTGTGTTTTACCAAGGTTTCAAAAAAAGCCATATAAATCAGTTATTTCTTAGTGGTAAGTTTTATTAAAGTCAATTGATTTTTAATAGTTAATGCTATTTTTAATTATCTACATATGTGTATGACTGTTTGGGGGTATATGCATAGAAATGCAAGGAGTCATGGATATCAGAGGAGCCAGATTCCCTTGGAGGTGAAGGCAGTTTTGAGCCACTTGAGTGTTGAGAGTCAAATTCCAGTCCTCTGGAAGAGCAATACATCCTATGAACCACTAAGCCATCTTTCTATACCAAAAACTATTTCTTAAATAGATAGCTACATTGAATTACAGTACATTATGCATTTTGGAAAGTACAGATAGTACATTTAATTTGTAAACCTCAAATTGTTCATTAAATCAATATATATATTGATTTATATATAATATATATAATGATTCACCAGTCAGTCCATTTTCGTGATGCAGTCTTCTGTGTTTCTTTTATATGCATCCCTCCCATGAAAATATTTATATCTGGGTTGTGTGTACTAGATCACATATGAGGGCACCAGTTTGTCGGTTTTTTTTGGACTGTGTTACTTCACTTAACATAATGGTCTTTCCAGCTCCATCCATTTACCTGCAAGTTCATTGAGTTGTCCCTCTTACCGCTGCATAGAACTCCATTGTATACATGTACTTACATTTTTCTCTATCCACTCGTCAGTAGAGGGGCACCTGGCTGGTTCCAGCTTTTTGCGTATTTGTGAACTGAGCTGCAATAAACATAGCTGTGCATTGTACTTTGCAGTAAGTTGTTCTTGTGGGTATATATACCCAGGAGTGGTATGACTGGGTCAAATGTAAGCTCATTTTTGAGTCTTCTAAGGGTTCTCCACACTGTTTCCCATAGTGTCTGTACAATTTACATTTCCCACCAGCAATGAATATGTAGTAAAATGTGTATATTAAAACAACATTGTGTTTACAGGCTCTGATAAAAACATAGTAATGCATTGGTTAAATGGAATTAAATCGCTGTTGTCCACATTTGTTTACATAAAAATGTTTAGAGCAATAACTTTGGGATTTGGACCATACAAATGTTCTCTATAATTTCTCTGTTGTAACAGTATCACCTTGTTGCATTCTCTTTAAGATGATTTAACATAAAAATTAAGTTTGGCTTTCCCAAGTTATATCATATATAGTCACCAAAACAACTGGGTAATTTTGGAATGAATACTGTGCCTTGATTCCACCCATAGTTAGGTAATATATATAACTGTTCTGTCTGTGGAGACTCATAGGTTAAAAAAAAAGGGGGGGGGATACAGACAGAAGCATTGAAACTTTTATCAAAAATCCTTTTGCAATTCATAATCTTAAAACTAACTACTGGGAAAAGATTTGTTTTCCAACAGGGACAAATGTCCCAACTTAAGGCTGAGAAGAAAAGATACAACTTGCATTGAGTGGATGTACCAAAAAGTGGCAACTGAAAAGTTGACCCGTACTGACATTGAAAGGAAGAAAGCTCAGATTGCCTAAACATCGAACCCTCTGCGGAATCCTAATGTAAACAACTATTTATAATGAGTCCTAACTGAAAACTTATACCTTCTAGGTGCCACAAAGTTTGATATGAGAGACTCTTGCCTTTCCCCCAATAGAACAAAGGAAAAACTGACGAATGATGAGTCGGTTCTCCAACTGTAAAATTGGAGACAACTATTAAGAGGTAATCTCTTATTAAAACCGGTAACAATGCCTTCTTTAATTGAACTAATAGACATAAGAACTGTGAAAAAGGATATACTCTGTTCAGAACCAAATATAATATTAAAGTTCCTTAGGCTATGCAATTGGGCAGAAGTATATTAATCAGAGCTCTGACATCCAGCAATGGATTGTTCTACCAGGGGGATGTTGGCCAGGGGATCCAAGGCACCACAAAAGGTAAGGGCTCCGTTGGCCTCTAAGTTGGGATACCTGCAGGGGAGAGGCGATAAGACCCTGCTTGTCCGAAGAACCTGAGTTAACATTGAAGGGATGTATTGAGACCCACATGCAAGTGTACAGATGCCTCTGGAAATCGCCAGAGAGTTTACCAAAGGCCACTAAACCAATAAAGCCAAATTGGGTCTCCCTTGAGTCAAGCAAGAACTCCACCGTCAGACCATACTACACCTCACCTGCCTGGGAAAACTGTGCAAGCAGAATGGCAAGGCCATGTTGCTGCTTATATTCCTAAAATCTAATTTGGCTATTGGCTCTCTCCTTGGGGAATAATTCCATGAGCTGATGCCACAAGTCTTACATCCTCTAACAGGTTAGGACATGTTATAAGCCACAAGAAGACCCTTTCCATATTTAACAGGGGGGAAAAATGTAATTCATGGATTAAACAAAATCAATCCAAACATATGGTCTATGCCAAAGTAACCTACCATAACTATTATGCTGCCCTAAATACCTATATACCTAATTAGCTTGTGCTTCATTGTTAGGATCGAAAGGTTACCTCCTAGGACAAACTGTCAGCCCATGAAAGTAAACAGCCAGAATTGACCAGAGTCCAAGTCAACAGCTGCAGAGAGATGTGGACTGTTTTTTCCTTCTCATCCACCTGTCCCCTTTTCTAAGCCTAGGGAACAATCTTGGGAAGAGGGGGCGGGTAGAATTAAAGGCTGCAATTGGGGGAATTGAAGTGAAACTACAGCAATGTAGTTGGGACACTCATGTTGATCAACTTTGATTGAACAATGCAACCTGTCAACCCCCCACTGGATGGTGGAGACATGGGGGGTTTGGGCACAACAGCCTGCAGATTGGTTTTTCTATGAAGGATGCTTGTACTCATGGATTAATCAAACTATAGCCTTAAAAAACAATAAAAAAAAACTGAGAGAAAGATGCAGGGACAGTTATGCCAGAATGCATGATTCTGGGATGGGTTGGGGGTGGGAGGAAGGGAAAGGGAAATATGCCTGATCTGAAATTGTAACAAAATGAACGTATGAAATTGACTAAACAAAGCATCAATAAAAATTAAATAAAAAAAAGATGTAGTCACCCTAAAAGACCAGGTATATACTTCTGAGAGAAATCAGGCCATAGCATCCTTGCTGTTTGTCCTTATAACCCAAACTCACAGGCACTGGCTAAAGCTTGTAGGCTTCACAGAGAACCTAGCTCAGTCTCACTGCCATATCTTGCACGTGCAACTTAAGCTTATTGTTCTACCTATTGTCTGCCTCTGTGCTGCTTGGCATGTAGGCAAAGCCATATGGTTTGGAACTTCCTTCTTCCCCCAAGAGCAAGTATAAGAATCAGAAATACTCTTGTTCAGGGGTTTTGAAGGTTCTTCCCTTGTGCTTGCCCATCATTTTATATTACAAGGATTGGTTTTTTTTAAAAAACAAATATTGAATTTATTTTCATAGGTCTTGTGTGAGCTCCTGGTTTTCTGCCTCCTTTTCATAGAACAGGAGGGAATATTGATGTAATGAGGTCATTCTCCTAACTGATACAATTGGAGCCAAACTGTTATAGAGGTAATTCTTATAAACCAGTAAATACTGCCTTCTTTAATTGACTAATAGACGAGAACTGTGAAAGGATTTTTATGCTATTCAGAACCAATATATTACATAAAGTCTCTTCAAGGTGTGCATTTAAGCAAAATATATTATACAGGAAGCTCTGCATCAGCAATGGATTATTGTCCAAGGATATGTTGGCAGGGGAATCAAGCACTCCTCCCTAAAAAAAAGGTAAAGGCTTCTTGCCTTGAACTGGGATACCTGAAGAAAAGAGGTGGTAAGGCTCTGCTGTCGAAGAACGTGCAAGCATGGGAAAGATGACTTTTAGACCGCACTTGCAAGTGTACAGTTGGTCTCTGGAATACCAGGAGTGTGCCAAAGGCCACTAAACCAATAAAGAATATAGGTCTCTCTTGTGTCAAGCAAGACTCCTCTAACAGCACCAGCTACAACTCACCTGCCTGAAATACTGCAGCAGTAGGCAGTCACATGTTTCTATATCCCAAATCTATTGGCTAGTAGCCTCTTTCTTTGGGGAATAACCCATTGGTGATGCCACAAACTTACATCTCTAGTGGTTAGGAGTGTTATAAGCCACATTAAGACCATGCCATCTTTTACAGGAAAAACGTATCATGAATAACATACCATCCAAAACACATCTGTGTCTATACCAATGTAACCTACCTAACAATTTGTACTGTTAAAATACCTATATATTCAATTGTCTTGTGCTTCATTAGTAGGATTGAAGGTTATTCCTATACAAACTGCCAGATCATTGAAAGAAACAGCCAGAACTGACTGCAGGTCCAAAACGGACAGTGCACAGAAGAAAAGTAGCTGTTTTTGCTTCTTGTCCACATGCCCCTTTCTAAGCCGAGGAGCAACTTTGGGAAGAGGAGGCATGGTAGAATGTCAGGGCTAGTGATTGGATGTGATGGTGAAACTACAGCAATATAGACTGGGGCACTTATTGACAACTTGATTGTACATACAAGCCCCCCCCAGCTGGATGGTGGGACCCTTTGGGCTTGGTGGGTTTTGGGACAACTGCTTGAAAATTTGCTTTATTGGTTTAGTGGCTCCAAAATATGCATATATCTATGCCACACATATACCAAAATTATGGCATCTGAAAATAACATATACATTAATTAAACAACATATTTAAGGATTCACATTATAACAGTTGAGTTTTATGCAGGTAAAAAGAAATATTACTTAACATTCCTATAATACATAACAAGGATTTTAGTGTACTGTTTTATAGTAATATCAGGTATTATATTTCCTAAAAAAGAAAGAGAAAAATTACTCAGTTTGACTTACAGTTAAGGATTTGGTGCAAAGATCCACAAATGAGGGATACTATGCATCATTTGGTTTTCTGGAACTGTGTTACTTCACTTAGCATAATGTCTTGCAGTTCCAATCATTTACCTGCAAAATTTCATGATGTCATCTTTCTTACTGCTGCATAGAAATTCTGTTGTGTAGGTGCACCACATTTTCTCTATCCCACTTGGGTTGGCCTTCCAGCTCTTTGACTTATTGTGAAGAGTGCTCACAAAACATGTTGGACATTATCTTCTGCATTAGGATAGTCTTGTGGGTATTATACCGCAGGATGTTTAGGACAAGGTCCAAATGGTAGGTTCTTCCTTGAGTCACCAAGACTTCTCCATCAGCACCAGTTACAGCATCTCCTGGCCTTCCAGCATAAATCTTCCTTGCCCCCATTGTGGAGATAAAAAGTCTCAATTTCCCCTGAGTAGTCTGATCAATCACTCCTCCTACTACTGTTATTCCTCCTTAGCCTGTTGGCTTAAAAAGGCAGTAGAAGCCATAAGTAGGCCAGGGGGAAGTCTTAGCTTTCCAATTCAATGGAAGTTTGCTGTATTTCCTCCGGCTCAACAAGCACTCCCCCCATTGGCTTTATGGTTGGAAAGGCCAAATGGAAACCATTGGTGTTGCCTCTACCATGGGAAAATAGTGAGCCAAAAACAGTATGGTATCCCTGGAGGGATTGCAGAGATTAGTGCCACCATCAAGGTGGCACTAATCTCTGCAATGAGGTTCTTGTCAAGTTGGCAAAGGCTTATTATGATAGTTAGAGATATTGAACATTTAAAAATTTTTCTCAGCCTTTTGTGTTTTAGCTTTTGATGTTTAAGGTTTTTTTTAGTTCTTTGTATATTTTAGATACTAACCACCAGTGTAGCTGATGATGATTTTTTCCGCATTAAGTAGCCTGTACTTTTTTGTAATTCCATTTTTTTAACTTGTGTGCATTTCATTCAAATTTCTTGGTCAAATTTAGAACCCATTGCCCCTTCCATGCCACTCACCCAGCCAGAGATCATTGCATTCTGTCATAAATCTCATACTTTCCTCAGTCTTTTTTTTAAATTTTCAATGCAGAAAGTTTTTTTACTGTTTTGCAAGAAAGTTTTGTTTCAGTCAGTATTTGATCAGATTTTTTTTTGTTTTTGTTTGTTCCTACTGAATTTATATTAATGCTGCCTTTGGTAACAATCTCTGGTATTCCAGAGGACAAACTGAACACTTGCAAGTGCTGTCTCAATACATCTTTCCCATGCTTGCATCAGGTCTTCGATAGCATAGCCTTACCGGCTGTCTTCTTGAAGGTATCCCAGTTCAAAGGCAAGAAGCCTTAACCTTTTATTTTTTTTTGTGGGGGGCTTGGATTCCCCTGGCCAACTATCTCCTTGGCCAGATAATCCATTGCTGATATCAGAGCTCTCCTGTATTAATTTATTCTAAATTGCACATAGCTTAAAGAGACTTTAGTAATATATTTGGTTCTGAATAGATAACAATCCTTTTCACAGTTCCTACGTCTATTAGTCTATTAAAGAAGGCAGTTTTACTGGTTTTATAAGAGATTACCTCTATAACAGTTGGCTCCAATTTACAGTTAGAGAATGACCTCATTACCATCATATTCCTCCTTGTTCTATGAAAAGGAGGCAGAAAGACAGGGAGCTCACACAAGACCCTATGAAAATAAATTCAATATTTGTTTTTTAAAGAAAAAACCAATCCTTGTATATAAAATGATGGGGCATCAAAAGGGAAGAACCTTCAAAACCCCTGAACAAAGAGTATTTCTGATTCTTATACTTGCTCTTGGGGGAAGAAGGAAGTTCCAAACCATATGGCTTTGCCTACATGCCATGCAGCACGGAGACAGACAATAGGTACACACGTGCAATATATGGCAGTGAAACTGATCTTGGTTCTCTACTGACACCTACATTCTTTAGCCAGTGCCTGTGAGTTTGGGTTAAAAGGATAAACAGCAAGGAGGCTATGGCCTGTTTTCTTTCAGAAGTATATACCTGGTCTTTTAGGGTGACTACATCTTTTTTTAAGCAAGACAGGAATTTACTTATCTAGAAATTTTGGATTCATATTTCAGTGTAGAGTGCCTCAACTTGAAGAAACATACTTGCCTGTTCTTTCTGACATCTGCAGTCTATGTATCTACTCTTTGATAAGTATCAGGTAGAAATTTGATTTTCTACCTGATACTTATCAAAGAGTAGATACATAGAGGCCTTTAATAGTCTAGAGGCCTTTAAGCTTGTTACATTTAAAGACAGGCCCATGATCTAATAGAAATTGATTCTGGGAAGGAGAAGTGACAATCTGCAGAAAACATCTAGTAAAAGAAACTTAGAAGAACACAGTAAAAGGAAAAAAGTTGTAATGCCCAAATTCATTCTATCTAAACTTGGTGAAATATTCTGTGTACTCACACATGTTTGATGGTTTAAGCTGTTCCTGTGTTTGAGTGCCTTAGAGCATATATTCATGTGTGTATTCTGAAGATTTCAATAGAAATTGCAGGGTAACTAATCAATCTCTTAAGTTTTCATTTTGCCAAATATACAAGGTTGTCATTTAATGAACAATTTGAGGTTTACAAATTAAATGTACTATCTGTACTTTCTAAAATGCATAATGTACTGTAGTTCAATATAGCTATCTATTTAAGAAATAGTTTTTGGTATAGAAAGATAGCTTAGTGGTTCATAGGATGTATTGCTCTTCCAGAGGACTGGAATTTGACTCTCAACACTCAAGTGGCTCAAAACTGCCTTCACCTCCAAGGGAATCTGGCTCCTCTGATATCCATGACTCCTTGCAATTCTATGCAAATACCCCCAAACAGTCATACACATATGTAGATAATTAAAAATAGCATTAACTATTAAAAATCAATTGACTTTAATAAAACTTACCACTAAGAAATAACTGATTTATATGGCTTTGTTTGAAACCTTGGTAAAACACAAGGCAGTCTACACTCATAAATTGCTTTCTTCTGAAGTCTTTAAACATAAATATATCAGTGGGCATTGTTGGTTCATTGTGCACTTATTTGGGGGATTTTTTTATGTTTATAGTCTTGAAACAATGATGAAAAGAGAATGAAGTTAACTGCCTTTCTCAATTATTAAATCTGTGGCTAGAGAATTAATAAAATGAGATTCATCTATTTTTAATATTAATGTTTTAATGTAAAGGCATTTTTGTAAAATTGGAATGGAATTCCTGTCCCTAAAATAATAAGAATTTCTTTAAGATATAATTGTACTTTTAGTAGTATTTTATGATCTACTTGGAAGACAAGATTTTTTGTTTTTAAAAAGTTATTCTCTACTCTTGATTTTTTGGTCTTTTAGCTACTCAGGAAATGTCCTAACAATGATGATATTCATTAAATTAACTGTGTTAGTCTTTTAAATAATAACCTTATACACACAAACTGATATTAATACATTAAATATCCAAATCTATCTGGAACTTTCAGAAATAAGTTTAGTTGTGTATATGAGATTTGCAGATTATTTAAAGTTTGTAAAATTTAAAGCATGCAAAGTTACTCTGTGCAAAGTTGTCAGTAAGTACTATTGCCCAACAAGGGCCCTTCTCATTAGCCACATGTGACAGAGGGAGAGACAATAACCAAAGCTACATCAAGATCCAGCCTGAATAACAGGAGCAATAGTTCCTGTTTTGCTTACCTTTGGCCTTGTTCCACTTGAAGGTGTGCTGGGTTCCTGGATGTCTACATTATCATGGCTGGGTGACTCCGCTGAAATTGTTAAAGAAAGAGATACAGAAAGACAGCAGGGGATGGGTGGACCTACTGTGCTCAAGGATTGGTAGCATTAATATTAGGAAAATGATGATCCTACCCAGTAGATTAAATGCAATGCCAACCAAAACCTCCACAGCATTCATAACAGAAATAGAAAAAAACTATCCTAAAATTCATATGGAATCACAAAAACACTTGAGAGCCAAAGCAAATTTGACCAAAAAGAACAATGCTGGGGGCAATTACCATATCAGACCACTAACTATATTATAGAACTATAGTCATAAATATAACATGGAACTGGAACAAAAACAGACACATAAATCAATGGAACTTAGTAAAAGAGCCAAACATGAGTGCTTGCAATTTCAGACACATAATATTTGAAAAAGTTGCCAAGAACACAATGGACAAAGACAGCATCTTATACAAATAGTGCTGGGAAGAACTGGATGTCCACCTCTAAAAGAATAAAATTGAAGCCTTATCTTTCACACTCCACAAAAGTTAACTCCAAATGCATCAAAGGCCTCAATATGAAATCTGAAACAACGAAACTGCCAGAAGAAAACGTAGGTAGTACCCCACAAGATATAAGGCTAGAGAAGGACTTTATAAATCAGACATCAGTTTCTCAGGTACAAGGTCATCGAGGTGTGGGACCTCATTAAAGTAAAAAAAAAAAAAAAGTCTGTACTGCCAAAGAAACATATAAGGAAGTGAATAGGAAACCCACTAAGTGGGAGAAAGTCTTCACCTGCAACAAATCTGTCAGAGGATTAATATCCAGAATATACAAAAACTAAAAAGACAAACAAAAAAATAAATGATCCACTGGAAATATGGAGTAAGGAACTGCACTTTCCCAACAAATAAAAATGGCTATGAAACACCTTTAAAACTGCTCAACATCCTTAGTAATTGAGGAAAGGCAAATCAAAACCACATTAAGATTTCATCATACCCTAATCAGACTGGCTAAAATCAAAACTACAAAGGACACAAAATCCTGGCACGTAGCTGCATAAACGGATAGTCTCAGTCACTGAAGGTGGGAATGAAAGTTTGTGCCACACTGTGGAAAGCAGTGTGGAGAATTCTTTAAAAACTAAAAATGCGGGGCTGGATGGCTCAGGGGTTAATAGTGCCAACTGCTCTTGCACAGAGGACTCGAGTTTGATTCCCAGCACCCACATGGTGTCTAAGGGCTGCCTTTAAGCTGGGTATGGCCCACGCCTTTAATCCTAGAGGCAGAGGCAGGTGGATCTCTGTGAATTCAAGGCCAGGCTCGTCTACGTGTGTTCCAGGCCAGCTGGAGTTATAGGGAGACCGTATCTTAAAAAAAAAAAAAACAACAAAACTAAAAATGAATCTACCATATGACCTGGTTGTACCGTTTATACCACTCTTTTGCATATACCAAAAGGACTCATCCTACTGTAGATATACCTGTACATCTATGGTTGTTGCTTCTCTTTTCACAATAGCTCAAAACTGTAAAAAACCAAAATGCCCCCTCAGCTGATGAATGGATAATGAAAATGTTGTACATTTACAGAATGGTGTTCTACTCAGTGCTAATGAAAGATGAAATTATTAAATTTGGAGAGAAATGATTGAAAATAGAAACTATTATACTAAATAAGATAACAGTCTCAGAAAACCAAGTGAAGTATGTTCTTTCTCATTTGTGTATCTTTGCACTAATCCTTTCTGTGAATATATATCCTGATGTAATATCAGGAGCCAGGAAAATGGAAAGCAAACATGGAGATAAAGGGAAAGAAAGAGCTAGAGAGAGGGAGATACCAGGAAAAGGATGGTACTAAAGGGGAAATTGGGAAAATTGGGCTCTTAAACTGAGAAGAGATGAGTGAAGGACATAGAAGGGATCATGGTGGAAAAGGAAAGGAAGGAACTCAAGAGATGGGGGATAATAGGAGACAGGTATTAAGAAGGGGAAAAGGGGGAGTACTTAAACTGGTAAGGGAAGAGTGATGTTAGACAGGAAGAGAGAGAGAGACAGAGAGACAGAAAGAAACAGAGACAGAGACAGAGAGGGGAAATAAATAAAGCATAGAGGCCATAAAAATGACAGACATAAATATATTAATTCAACCCCTCCCAAAAATGTCTATACAATATCTGAACATGAGTGTATCTGTATATCTGAAGGCTACATAGCAACAAAGACTGCCAGACATGAGAAACTTCCCTTTGAGTTGTTGTTCAGGATAGATCAAGAGACACAGGTGCACAGACCTACATGCAGACAGTACAGTCATACACCTAATAAAATAAATAAAATTTAAAAAAGAAGCAAGTTCCTTCAGTCTTACAACCATTACTACTCAAAATATTCAGAAGGATACAAACAGAGGGAAATCTGCCAAAGTCCTTCTATTAAGCCAGCAACACTCTAAAACCAAAACCAGGCAAAGACAACCAGAAAAAGAAAACTATAGACCCATCTCATTAATGAACACAGACACAAAAATTTTCAACAAAATACTTGCAAATCGCATACAGACCCTCATCAAAAAGATTATCCATCAAGATCAAGTTGGAGTTATACCAGAGATGAAGGGATGGTTCAACATATGGAAATCAATAAATATTATAAAATACATAAATGGACTGAAAGACAAAAATCATACAATCATCTCAACTGATGCAGAAAAAGCCTTTGATAAGATCCAGCATCCTTCATGTTTAAAGTTCTAGAGGGAATTGGACTGAAGGGAAAATTCCTATATTCCTCAATATAATCAAAGGCATATAAAACAAATCCACAGCCAACTTCATACTAAATGGAGAAAAATTAGAACTGTTCCCCTTAAAGGGGGGAACCTGGCAAGGCTCACCCTGTTGCCACTCCTCTTCAATATAGTACTTGAAACACTTGCTAGGGCAATAAGGTAAGAAAAGGAAATTAAAGGAGTACTTATTGGAAAAGTGGAAATAAAACCATCCCTTTTTGAAGATGATATGATAGTTTACCTGATGGGTGCTAAAACTGCACCAGAAAACTCATAGAAACAAGAGTTTCAGTAAAGTGGAGGATACAAAATTAACCACACACACACACACACACACACACACACACACACACACAAAATAAAACACATGGGAGCAAACCTAACCAAAGACACCAAAGATCTGTACAACAAAGATTTTAAAGCCCTGAAGAAGGAGATTGAAGATGTCATCAAAAGATGGAAAAAACTCCCATGCTCAAAGAATGGAAAAGTTAATATAGTAAAAATGTCCATTCCACCAAATTAATCTGCAGATTCAATGCAATCCCAATTAAAATCCCCATGAGTTTCTTCACAGACTTGGAATATATGCAATATAGGAGGATCACCTCACCCGATTTTAAGCTATATTACAGGGTTATAGTCACAAAGACAGCATGGTGCTGGCACAAAACAGACCCATTGAGCAATGGAACAAAATTGAAGATCCAAACTTGAGCTCATACAATTTCGCCCACATCATATTAGATAAAGGGGCCAAAAAAGCTCATTGTAGGAAAGATAACATCTTCAAATGGTGCTGGCAAAACTGCATCACCATATGTAGAGAACAAAATGAAACCCCTACCTTTCACCCTGTACAAAAATCAACTCCAAATGGATCAAAGACCTCAGTGTGAACCTCTAAAACTCTGAATGTGATAGAAGACAAATTTGGTATCAACCTATAAGACAGAGGCATTGGAAAAGCCTTTCTAAATCAGAAGAAAAAATTGGTATCAGTATACAAGACATAGGAGTAGGAAAAGACTTTCTAAATCAGTCAGCAGCTGTGCAGGAAATAAGGTCAATAGTTGACAAGTGGGACCTCATTAAACTCAAAGGCTTCTGTACAGCAGAATAAGAACAATCATGGAAGTGAAGAGAAAACCCACAGAATGGGAGGAAAATCTTCACTGCTGATACATCTGACAGAGCATTAACTTCCAGAATTTATAAACTACTCAAAAAACAACAACAACAAAGAAGAAAACAAATGACTCACTCAAAAGATGGATTAAAGAACTGAACAGAGACTTCACCAGTGAGGAAGTAAAGATGGCTGAGACATATTTTTAAAAAGTGTTCAACATCATTAATAATTTTTTGGCTTTTTAAAAATTAATTAATTATAAAATTAATTAATTATTTATTTTATTTTTTCTTTTTCTTTTTTTTTTTTTTATCAAATCTAGACCTGTGTCCCTCACATTCCTCTGCCCCACCAGAGCTCATGCATTCTGCCCAACATGCTTATTACATCCTCAATTTCTTCATATATTATGGGTCTGTTTAAGCTGCCAATCTCTTCTTGGTCGAGATTTGGTGATTTCCAGGATTTCAGATATTCATCCATTTCTTCTAGGTTTTCAAACTTGGTAGAGTATAGCTTATTGAAATATGCCCATATGATTTTCTGGATCTTTTCCTTGTCTGTTGTGATATTTCCCTTTTCATCACGGATTGTATTGATTTGGAGTTGTTCCTTCCTTCTTTTGGTTAACTGGGCTAGAAGTCTATCTTGTTTATTCTTTCAAAGAACCAACTTTTGGATTCATTGATTTTTTTGTATTGTTTCCTTTGTTTCTATTTCATTGATCTCTGCTCTGATTTTTGTTATTTCTTCCTGTCTGTTGCATTTAGGGTTCATCCGTTGTTGCCTCTCAAGTGCTTTTAGCTGTAGTGTTAGATCATTCACTTGTGCTCTTTCTGTTTTTCTAATGTAGGCATCCACTGCTATAAACTTCCCTCTTAGGACTGCTTTTAAGGTATCCCATAGGTTTTGTTGTGTTGTATTCTCTTTGTCATTCAGTTCCAGGAATGCTTTTATTTCTTTCTTTATCTCTTCCTTTACCCAATCATTATTCTTTAGCCACACCTGCACTTCCCTGAGCTTGTCTATGGAGATCTCAGATGGAGATTCACACAACCCTACCTTTTATACCAGCTGGGAGGATAACTCCACCCCCACAGCCACAAAAGCCAATTAAGCCAAAGACAACTGGATTAACGGATTAACTAGATGAAATCAATCAACAATCAGCCTTGCTGAAGCACTCAGCTGCTGCCTACTTACCTGCACTTGCCTGAGCTGGTCTATGGACATCTCCAACATCATTAATAATTAAGGAAATGAAAATTAAAACCAAGCTAAGATATCATCGCACTCTGATAAAACTGGCTAAGATCAAGAAAACAAAAGATACCAAATGTTAGAGAGGTTTTGGGGAAATGGGAACACTCATCCACTGCTGCTGAGAATTTAAATTCATTCAACCACTGTGGAAAGCAGTGTGTGGAGAACATTTAAAACCTCAAAATGATCCTACCACTTGACCCAGCCATACCACTCCTTTGTATATACCCAGAAGACTCATTCTACTGCAAAGATACATGCACATCTAAGTTTATTGCAGCTTTTTCTTTTTTTATGTGTATGAGTATACATCTGCATGTAGGTTGGAGCACCCGTATCCTGCAATGCCACAGAGCTCAGAAGAGGGCGTCGGATTCCCCAGGAACTGGAGTTAAAGACGGTTCTTAGCTGTCATGTGGGTGCTGGGAATCTAACCAGGGTCCTCTGCAAGAGCAGTTGGCTCTCCTAACCACTGAGCCATCTCTCCAGCCCATATTGCAGCTCTTTCTATCTGAAAGCAACTGTGATATTATAATGTGAATCCTTTAAAGAGCCAGAGAATTAACTTACCACTTACTTTCAGACATGGTAATTCATGTATCTCCCTGGAGATAACCCAGCACACAGATCTTAAAAGAACAATAATAGACATACTTGAAATGAAGAGAGAGAATGACAAACTCAGGGATGAAGTGGAAACCGTGAAAAGATCCCATGATGAAATGAAACAGGAAATGGACAAGTGAATCAAGGATCTAGAGGGAGATAGTGACAAACTCCAACGGGAACTGGAAGTACTAAAGAAATCACAGGATGAAATGAAAAAGGAAATTGCACACTCATCCAATCAGCAGGAAAAGATGGGAGAAAGCCTCAGTAACAGATTGGACAAAGCAGAAAGTAGACTATCAACACTGGAAGACAAGGTGGAAGAACTGCAATGCTCAAACAAAGAGTATGAAAAATTTAAGAAATCACAAGAGTGGAACAATCAGGAAATATGGGACACTATGAAAAGATCAAACCTCCACATCCTAGACATAGAGGAAGGAGAAGAATCCCAGGACAAAGATATCGATCAGATCTTTAACAGAATAATAGAAGAAAATTTCTCCAAAGTGAAAAATGTCAAGCCTATACAAATACAAGAAGCACACAGAACACCAAATAGACAATATCAGAAAAGGAATACCACATGCCATATCATAGTTAAAACACTAGACTCCTAAAACAAAGACAAACTCATGAAGGCTGCAAGAGAAAAACAACAAGTTACATATAAGGGAAAATTCATCAGAATTACAGCTGACTTTTCAGTGCAAATAATAAAAGCCAGAAGAACTTAGACCAAAGTATTCCCAGTACTAAACGAATATAGATGCCAACCCAGATTACTATACCCAACAGAAAATATCAATTACAGTTGGAGAAAGAAAAATCTTTCATGACATAAAAAAGACATGTCCAGGAAACCAATCCTTCAGAAAATACTTGAATTAATTTAAAGGTCAGAGGAAAGGATCAACTATCCCCAAGCACCTAGAGAAAGTAATGAATAAAAGTATAACTGCAGAAATACAAATTTAGACCAAGAGTGCAAACAGAAAATAAGCAGCAAACATCTCTCAATAATGACTTTAAATATGAATGGGCTGAACCCCCCAATCAAAAGACATAGACTGGGAGAATGGATTTGGAAAAAGAATCCATCGATATGCTGTCTACAAGAAACCCATTTACCCTCAAGGATTGGCATCAACTTAAAGTGAAAGGATGGGAAAATATTCCAAGCAAATGGTACCAAAAAGCAAGCAGGAAATGCTATTCTAATATCAGACAAAAGAGGAGACAAAGAGGGCCATTATATCCTTATAAATGGAACAATTAACCAGGAAGATGTCACAATCTTAAATGTTTATGCACCAAACCCTGGTGCACGGAACTTTATAAACACAATCCTTCAGGACCTCAAGACACAGATTAATCCCAGCATGCTAATAGAGGGGGATTTCAATACCTGACTGAGCCCAATGGCTAGGCCAACTGGAATACATGTAATCAGAGAGACATCTGAACTGAACAATAAAATACAACAAATGGACCTCACAGATATCTACTGAATATTCCACCCAAACACCAGAGAATATGCTTTCTACTCAGCACCCCATGGAACATTCTCCAAAATCAACCACATACTGGGACACAGCAAAAACCTTTACAAAATCATTGAAATAATTTCATGCATTCTATCAGATCACAGTGCAATAAAGCTCAATATCAACACCAGAATAAGCCCAACTATCTACAAGAACACATGGAAACTAAACAACACACTCCTGAATAATGAATGGATAAAAGAAGAAATAAAAAAAGTAATAAAAACATTCCTGTTACTAAACAAAAAGACAATACAAGACAGCAAAATGTATGGGATACTTTAAAAGCAGCCCTAAAATGCAAGTTTATAGCCCTCAGTGCATACATTAAAAAAGCAGAGGTTGGAGAGATAGCCTGGCGATTAAGAGCACCGACTGCTCTTGCAGAGGACCCAGGCTCGATCCCCACCACCCACATGCTGGCTGAGAACCGTCTTTAACTCCAGTTCTGGGGGAATCCGACACCCTCTTCTGACCTCCGCAGCATTGTACCACAAGGGCGCACAAACCTCCATGTGGACAGTACATTCATACACATAAAAAATAAATAAAATTTTAAAAAATCAGAAAGAGGACAAAGAACTAACACTGCAGGTAAAAGGACTTGAGAGACAACAACAAATGAACCCTAAACCCAACAGACAGAAAGAAATAACAAAAATCAGAGCAGAAATCAATGAAATAGTATAATATATAGCCTTTCGATCCTACTAATGAAGCACACGCAATTAGATATATAGGTATTTAAACAGTACTAACTGTTATGGTAGGTTACTTTGGTATAGACACAGATGTTTGGATGGTATGTTAATCCATGAATTACATTTTCTTCTGTTAAGTATGACAGGATCTTCGTGTGGTTTATAACATCTCCTAACAATTAGAGTATGTAAGCTTGTAGCATCAGACGTGGGTATTCCTCCAAGGAGAGAGCTTTTAGCCAATTAGATTTGGGAATATACAGACATAGGGCTGCCACTGCTGCACAGTAATTTCCAGGCAGATGAGGTTGTTAGCTGGTGCTGAAGGAGGAGTCCTGCTTGACTCAAAGAGAACTATATTTGCTGTAGTTGGTTTTAGTGGCCTTTGGTGATGCTCTCTGGCATTCCAGAGCCATCTGTATATTGCAAGTGCAGTCTCCATACATATTTCCATGTTTATATCAGGTCTTCAACAGCAGGGCCTTAATCACCTCTCTTCCTGGCAGATTTCCCAGTTTGGAGCAAGGAGCCTTTACCCTTTGTAGGGGCTTTGGATCCCCTGCCAACATCTCCTTGGAGAATAATCCATTGTTGATGTCAGAGCTCCTGTATTAATATATTTTGCTTAAGTGCATAGCTTAAGGAGCTTTAGCATATTTGTTTCTGAATGGAGAATAATCCTTTTCAACAGTTTCTATTCCATTAGTCAATTAAAGAAGGCCAGTTTTAAACCGATTTTACAAGAGAATACTCTATAAGAAACAAACAGCTAGCTGCTCCAATCTACATCTGGAGAATGAACTCATCATCATCATATTGCCTCCTTATTCTATGGGGGGGGAGTTAAGAAAGTCCCTTGTAGTTAAAACCTTTTGTGGCACCTAGAAGGTAACTACAAACAATATAGACGGGAACACAGGCATTTTGATCAACTTGATTGACATACAAGCCCCCCTGCCTGGATGTTGGGACCCATTAGCTGTGTGGGCTTTGGCACAACTGCTCGCAAATGTGGGTTTTTTACAGAAGGATGCTTGTACACACAGATTATCGGTTATTGTTAAAAAAAATGAAAGCAAAACAAAACAAAAACAAAAAAAACAGAGAAAGATGCAGAAAAGTTACGCAGAAAGGCATGATCTGTGGGATGGGTAGGAGTGGGGTGGGGGGGGAAGGGAAGGGGATATATGCCTGAACTGAATTGGAAAATTATGTATGAAATAAACAAAGCATCAATAAAAAATAAATAAAATAAAATAAAATAAAATATAAAAAAGAAATTAATGAAATAGAAAGAAAACAATACAAAGAATCAATTAATCCAAAAGCTGGTTCTTTAGAAAGGATAAACATGCTAGATAGACCCCTGGCCCAGTTAACCAAAAGAAAGAAAGAGCAACTCCAAATCAATAGTATTTGTGATGAAAAGGGAAACATAACAGAGAAAAGATCCAATCATATGAGAATACTTCAAAAAACCTATACTCTACTAAATTTGAAAGCCTAAGAGAAAAGTATGAACATTTGAAATCCTGGAATTTGTGAAAGCTTAATCAAGAAGAGATTGACAGCTTAAACAGGCCCATAATATATGAGGAAATTGAAAATATAATAGTAAACCTCCCAACTAAAAAAAGCCCAGGCCCAGATGGTTTCACCACAGAATTCTATAAAATATTAAAGAGGACTTACAATCATTATTACTAAAACTCTTTAGAAGGATACAAGCATAGCAACTTCCCACAATACAGGGGGAATCACTATCAGATTTAAAACTATACTACAGGGCTATAGTCATAAAAACAGCCTGGTACTGTCACAGAAACACACCCGTTGACCAATGGAACAAAACTGAAGATCCAAAGTTGAGCACATACAATTTTATCCACCTCATATTTGACAAAGGGATCTAAATAACTCAATGGAGGAAAGACAGCATCTTCGGCAAATGGTGCTGGCCAAACTGGATTACCATTTGTAGAAGAATAAAATTAAACCCCTACCTCTCTCCCTGTACAAAAACCAACTCCAAATAGATCAAGGATCTCAACGTGAAACCCAAAACTCTAAAGGTGATAGAAGAAAATGTTGGCTGCAGCCTATAAGACATAGGTGTAGGAAAAGACTTTCTAAGTCAAGCTGCAGCTGTTCAGGTAATAATTTCAAAAATCGACAAGTGAGATCCCATTAAACTCAAAAGCTTCTGTAGAGAGAAAGAAACAATCAGTGAAGTGAAGAGCAAACCCACAGAGTGGGAGGAAACCTTCATCAGTGATACATCTGACAGAGCATTAACATCCAGAATATATAAACTACTCAGAAACAAAGACATAAGAAAACAAATGACCCACTCAAGAGATGGAGTAAAGAGCTGAACAGATTGAGGAAACAGAGATGGCTGAGAAACATCTTAAAAAGTGTTCAACATCATTAATAATTAAGGAAATGCAAATTAAAACCACTTTAAGATATCATTTCACTCTGATAAGACTGGCTACGATCACAAAAACAAAAGACACCAAATGCTGGAGAGGATGTGGGGAAAAGGGAAAACTCATCCACTGCAGGTGGGAATGTAAACTTGTGCAACCACTGTGGAAAGCAGTGTGGAAAAACCTTAAAAGACTCAAAATGAGTCTGTCACCTGACTCAGTGATACCACACCTGGGTATATACCCACAAGACTCATCCTACTGCAAAGTTACATGCACATCTATGTTTATTGCAGCTCTCTTCACAATAGCGAAGAGTTAGAGTTGGAGCCAACCCAGATGCCCCTCAACCAATAAATGGATAGAGAAAATGTGGTACATCTACACAATGGAGTTCTATGCAGCAGTAAGAACCGTGGAATTTTTAACCACAAAGAAATTATACATGTCTAACTACTTAAACATGTTCAGCAGTTTTAAGTTTTTTTTTTAATTTTATTTATTTCTGTATGTGTATGAATGTACTGTCTGCATGCAGGTTTGTGCACCCGTGTCGTGCAATGCCGCAGATGTCAGAAGAGGGTATCAGATTCCCCTGGAACTGGAGTTCTCCTGGAACTGGAGTTTCAGACAGTTCTCAGCTGCCATGTGTGTGCTGGGGATCGAACCAGAGTACTCTGCAAGAGCAGTAGGTGCTCTTAACCGCTAGGCCATCTCTCCATCCCCAGCAGTTTTAAGTTTTAAACAATGTATATATGCATGAAACATCATGTGACCCTATAAATATGTACAACTTTATATTTGTGTATGTCAGCCAAAATAAAAAAAGAAAGATGATATCATGAACTTTGCAGGTAAATGGATGGAACTAGAAGACATTATGCTATGTGAAGAATCACTTTCTCAGAAAAACAAATGACAAATGGTATCCCTCATTTGTGGATGCTAGCACCAAATACCTAGTAGTAAGGCAAACTGATATATATATATATATACATATTCTTTGTCCTGAAAGCAACGGGAAATAGAATTAACCTACCACTTATTTTCAGACTTTGCAATTTTGGTATATGGGGGGAGGGTATGTATGTGTACTTTAGAGTAATATAAAATTAAAGGGGAAATGTGAATTCAAAAAAGAAAGAAAGACATGTGTGGCAGAATGCATGAGCTCTGATGGGCAGGGGGCAAGGAAGAAGAATTATGTCTAAATTTTATTAAGAAATGTTGTATTAAATACACAAAACTTCAATAAAAATGAAAAAAAGATTATTCTCTTCTTTTGTATACTTACTGTAAGTGCTGATCTAAGTCACTTAGATCTGTCAAATCTCTCTTACTTTATAAAGATCCTGACCCAGTAAGGGACTCAGTAAAACCACTAAAGCACCATACCGACACCAAGTCCTTCCTTAATTAAGTTCTTCTTTAAATGTTTGTTGAACAGTCCAATCTGGTCCAGGGAACTTTAAACCAGAGATTGTTTTCCTCATACTTAGTTCTCCAAGTAGTGCTTGCCCCATCCACTATTGTCTTCCAGCCCCAGATATCCATGGGAATTTCCATTGGTGATGACCATGCATCTTTACTGGCTCACACAAGCCAGTCCATCAGGGACTGATTGCCCCTGTCTGTGTCTCAAGGAGCCATGGGAGGTTATATTTCCCAGCTTTAATATTTCTAAAGCTAATTTTCATTTGTGGTGTTCTTGGTCCTATTTTGTTTTCCCATAATTATGCCTTCCTTTCATATATGTGTGTGTGTGTGTGTGTGTGTGTGTGTGTGTGTGTGTGTGTGTGTGTGTGTTGGTTATAGTCATTTCTATTTTCAGTCCTTTGTATGGCTTCAGATCTTCTCTGTAGTGCTGATTTGGTGGACATGAATTCTTTCAGCCTATTTGAGTCATGGAAAATTTTGCCATTTCCCTTCAACCTAATCATCTATGAGATTTCTGTTCATGATTTGGGAAATTCCATTACAAAGATATCTCCTCTTATTCCCAGGCATAGTTTCAAATACTCATCCAATCCCAGAGGCAGGGACTACCTCACCATTTCTTTGTAAAGCATTCTATAACTTTTGGACACAAAAGTCCATTCCATGTAAATTTAGTTTTATGCTTGTCAATAGCACTCTGTAACCCCAAAGAAAAACAATGTAATCTGGGTTGTCCCTGTTTGGTGAGAAATGATCAGAGATTATATTTGTTTGAAGAATTAAGTTTAAATCCACGAGAGTCAAACAGTTCCCCAAACAAATTGTCAACTGGTAGATGTGGGCTCTAGTTTCCCATTTGCAGTAGTCAATCCACTTTGTGAGAATGGTGCACAGATTTTGTCTGAATTTTGAGGTCCCTGGGATCTGGGCCCATCTCCAGCCACATGCAACTGGCCTGAGCCTTCAGCAATTTCTCTGACTGTATGATCTTCAAGGGTTAGTAAAGGATCAAAAAACAAGTGTGATGGAGGACACTTTATACCATCACCCACAACATCCAAGTCATCACTGAACTCCAGTGGTAAACTCTCAATGGGCTTAAGCTAGGCAGCACTCAAGTACAGATCTTTGGGGGCCAGCTTCCAGATCCTCTGACACAGATAGTACCTGCTCGGCTTATACACCTGAGGAGGCAACTGGAAATGCAGTGGACAGCAGAGATCCTCAGAGAGGTTTACAGGAACTGGTCTGTTTCAGGGTACCTCTTTAGATCCCTGGCAGCATTTTAAGAGAACCTGATTGTATCCTGACTAATATTGGTAAGATAGTGTCTGGTCATTGGAAGAGACTGATTGGAACAGCGTACGTCATCCACAAAGGCTAAGCACCTCTGACTGGAACAAATGGTATGGGCCTGTTGAGCGGCACCATCTATGGCCAGCATTTTCTGTTCCTTCAGGTGCCTGTGTAGTAATGCTTCTACTCCATAGCATTGGCAGTATCGCTGAAGACATTTTAATTGCTTTAAGTTCTCTCTTTCTTCTCCCTGAGCAGGTATTGTAGTCGCTTAAATTGATAAATATATAAAGTCTGAAAACTAACGTCTCACAAAACTTCTTCAGGTGTGTAGATGCCACCATGTTTTAGGAGATCTTCTTGATCACCATCTATGCTATCAGCCTCACCGTCAGGGTCACCTCTCCATGTCGGATCCACAGTAATGGGTTCCTGGTCCCCATCACTCCAGCTGTCTTCATCCAGTATTCGGCTGGCTTCACTGCAACTACTTTCTGGAGTCTGAGAGCCCAGCTCTGTCTTAGCGTATGTACTCAACTGGCACAGGATGTTTCACCCATAGGCCCTGGGTTGTTCTTCATTTGAGCATGAAGAGCTAGGGCAATCCTATGGGCATGTTCAGAACAGAAGGACACCCCATCTTTCTTCTCTGGCTTTGGAGTGGCACCGAGACATCTTTTTCCATTCTTCATTGATACATAACTACTCTGCTTGAAAGGAGCATTCTTGTCCTCAGGGATATGCTTAATGCAAAACTCCTGCCATTCCAGACACGGTTGAGTGCATGGGCAGTGAGTGAACGAACAAGAAAGGGGCTCCCGAGGTCTGGGCACCGGGGTGAGCAAGAAATTTAGGCTAAATAATTTACTAAACTTATCTCATGACAACAGGTAGTCAGAAATTGCCATGTATAACTGCATGCAGTGTTTCTCCAGTTTCTCATGGGTCACCTCTATGTCACTGTATATATCCATGTCAACCTAAGGAATTTCTTTTGCTAACAGTTGTTTTGGCTAACTGGAGTCTTCGTGCTTTCATATAAATTTTAGGATTTCAAGACTATTATGACTGCCTATAGTCATGATGCTATAGCTCTCCAAATGAAGCTCACGATATGACCTGGAGACCTGCACTTTGCTTTCAGGGCCACAGCTCTTAAAATACTGTTCTGAATGAGAATTTTATGTTAATTTCTTTCCATCAACCTACCTATTTTTACTTTTCAGGTATAATAATATTGTATATAATGTTTAAGTGTTTGAACTTGAATGAGAAGTTTTGAATGTGGCTCTAAAACAGTACATTATTTTTTGTTTTCAATTTCCCTTTGAGATAGGGTCTCATGTAGCCCAAACTGACCACAACCATCTTACATAGCCAAAGAGTGCCTTGTAATCCAAATCCTTCGCTCTCCATCTTTCAAGGATAGGAATTGAAGGGCAAATTCTATGACTCTTGGCTTAAAAGAGAACATTAAATTTTGATACTTCTCCACTTTATTAATACTAGGCATGAAAATGAATCAGCAGACCCCACATTGATCACTCTTATACATGCTGAAATTTTTACCAAAAAATGAAATCAGGCACACAAGTATTTGTGGCAGACTGATAGTTATCATCTAATAGTTAATCTATATTTCTGCCAAGAAAGTCTATTTTTTTATTTATTTTCTATGTGTATGAATGTAGTGTCTGGATGTAGGTTTATGCACCCATTTCATGCAATGCTGTGGAGGTCAGAAGAGGGTGTCGGATTC
Source organism: Rhizomys pruinosus (assembly GCA_009823505.1). Classification (NCBI taxonomy): domain Eukaryota; kingdom Metazoa; phylum Chordata; class Mammalia; order Rodentia; family Spalacidae; genus Rhizomys; species Rhizomys pruinosus. The sequence goes on from VZQC01009449.1 coordinate 171,502, forward strand.
CCCTGGAACTGGAGTCCTCCTGGAATTGGAATTACAGACAGTTCTCAGCCGCCATGTAGGTGCTGGGGATAGAACACGGGTCCTCTGCAAGAGTAGTCGGCACTTTTAACTGCTAGGCTATTTTTAAGTAAGCATTTGGCAACCCAAGTAAAGCCTGTGCTGGTTAAATGTAGAAGCATCAACTTTGCTAAAAAATGGCTATACTATCTTAAAGAAAGCAGAGTTGCCTGGCATTTGCAATCCTTCTAGACTCATTCATAACATAGAAAGAAAATGCGTTCTGTTTCTCCTAATCAGAGATTTTGAAGAATTACTGCATGTTGCATTACATTCAATTTGAGACATTTTCAATGTGTTAAAATTTAAGTTGATACTCCCATTATTCCTAATCCTAAAAAAAATAATTAACTTGAAGGCACTTGTTAGAATATATATTTTCAAAGATCTCTACAGTGGCATAGACTCATAAGGAGAGACACAAGCCCTGGAATCTGTACTTTTGATGGGCACTCAAGTATTATATTAATAAATTAATTTTAAAAATGCTTTCTTTAATTATAATTACCAAATTACCCATTTACTCTAACAAATCACTCCCACAAGAAAGTATGCTTAATAAGATGAATTTATTGGGCATTTTATTGGGTGAAGCATTTATGATTGTAAAACACACTGGATATACTTTAAAACAAAAGTTAAAGATAACAGATTTTTAGATCACCAGGAAATAATGGAAAGAAAATCTCTCAATCACGGGTTCACAGGTTGGAAAGATTCTCCAGTATCACATAGTCGACACTCAAACTGATAGAGGGCTTCATTCATTTTGGATAGAAATTTAAGGCTGTGATCCCTGTTCATTGTAGATATCACTTTGAAATGATTGGTTCAGATGAAAAAAGACAGACACCTTCATGTAAATAATCTAATCCTCTGCTTTTATGTCTGTAAATAAAGAAGTCAGAAGAAAAATATATTATTGAAGCATAAATTTCAACTAATTGATTTTTGTATAATGCTGTTTTTAATGAGGAAACTTGAATAAGACTGAGTGTATAGGCTTTACTGTTCTCTACGTGCATCTGAGACATTTCTATTCCCCACCCTTGAATGGCCATTTTTCTCCTCTGGGGAAACTTGATTTTTTTCTACAGGCTCATTTGTGTTTAGCCTTGGGACCTGTCAAACCCAAAAGAGAAGAGAATTAAAAATTGTCTTCATAATTCCCTAGAAGCAAAATCCAACTTTGTAATTAAGTTCATGCAAATATTTATGGAAAGAAGCACCAAAGATAAAAATTGCAGAGTGGGGTGGAAAGATATCAGATTCAATGGGAAAATAAGGTATTCACAGCACAATAATATGACATGCACCCTAGACAATAAACAAGGGATATGATCCAGAACTAAACAACAGAAAGGGAGTTTGGGTGCAGGTTGCCAGATGGTGGGGACACCTATGGCAAATTGGAGACTGTTCACAAGTTCAGCAGAAAAAGCAACTCAGTACAGGAGTCCTTCCTTAGCATTAGGCCCGAATAGGATGATTTTGAAAGGACTGTATTTAAGATTCTTCTTCAGTTATGTGACAGAATGGTGATTATCACAGATCATCTACCCTAGTGATCTGTAGGCATGAATTTGACACCACCTAGAGTCATCTGAGCAGGGATTCTCAATGGAGATATTTCTCAAGTCAGACTGGCCTGTGTCCCCATTAATTGATGTAGGAGAGCCCAGCCCATTATGGGCATTCACCTTCCCTTGACATGTGGTCCTGGGCAGGAAAAGAAATATAGCTAAGTTTTAACCTGTGAGCAAGCCAGAAAGTCTCTGTCTTTTCTGTTTCAAATCCCTGTTTGAGTTCCCGCCCTGACATCCCTCAAAGATGAGCTGTAACATTGTGGTGAAATGGGTCTTCCTCCTCTAGATTTTGCTCATAGCACTTGTCACAGCAACACTGTGAAAATAGAACAAACATTGGAACCAAAGAAGTGGAGTGTTGCTGCCATGAATGTGACACTGTGGTTTTTATGACTTGGACAGTTTTGGTGGGAGAAATATGGAAACATTTGGAACTTTAGGCTTGAAAACCCTTTGAGTGTTATAGGCAGAGCTTAATGGGCCATTATTGTTGGAGCTTTGAAGATAAATGCATGAAATTGACCCCTGAGGATTTCAGAAGGGAGCAGATACTATAGAGTCTTGTGATGGGCCCCATTATGTGTATTTGAGAATCTGTGTGTACTGATCAACTTGAGCTAAAGAAAGAGTTGTGTTAGGTAACAGATCAGCACCATGGAGCTGACATCCCATTCTTTGTTGGAACAATAGGAAAATATTTCCTTTTGGATCACCACACTAAAGTTGTGGCCTAAGGTTCCCAAGGCAACATGTCAAACTGGCAGCAGAGCTTGACAATATTTGAGTCACCCAAATGCTGCTGCCTTTGAAGGTATGAATCCTGCAGGACTGAGGAAACAGCTGAGCCCTGGCAACATGTGGAAAGGTTAAAATCCCTGAAGAAGGCCAGTAGGGAAGGTGTAACATCATTTGCAAAGGATTTCCCGGGATATTGAAAATGCCAAGACTATGAAACATCTTCCTAGGAAAGCAGCATTAAGTGTGACTTGGAGCTGGCATAAGCCCAGAAAACATGTTCTGCCTGCTGTGGATGGCAAACATGGAGAAGACAGCCTGCCCAACACTTTTCTAGCCACAAGATTTCATAAAACGAATGAGTCTCAGATGTTGACTACCTATCTTCGAAATTTGGGTTTATACTGCTAAAATTTTATTTTCCTTAAGCACGATTGTTTTGTACCCAAGGGGTTGAAAAGTTTGTAACTTGTATTTGAGTTTGAAATCCCACAGTTTAGAGACGTTAAACTTTTTAGAGATTTTGAGCTTTTAAAGTATTGTAATTTTTAGAGACTTGGGACTCCTAATGTTGTGCTGTGCTTTATGTTGTGATATTAAATGAGAGCTTGAGGACAAGAAATGAACAGTTATGGCTTACAGTGATGTGTCTGTGTGCCATGTTGATGAGGAATAGAGTCTTAATATTGGCTCTGAATGTGACAGACAAGAGTCACCTGAGAAGGGACTCTAATTTGAGAGTTCCTTGGCTCAGAATGGCCTATGCCCAAGATTTAATTATTGATTGATATATGGGGGCCCAGGCCACTGTGGCTGGCACCATTCTTTGCGCAATTTGTCCTGCATCCTATATGAAAGCAATCCAAACATTAACCTCTGATTGAACCAGCAAGGAATCTTCCTCCATGGCTTCTGCTCCAGTTCGTGCTTGCACTCCTGTCCTGCTTCCATCAGAGAGGCACACTAACTTAAAAGCTGACATAAATCCTTTCCTCCCATTAGTTGTTTTTGGTCATTGTATTTGACCAACAGAAAGAAACTAGAACAGCATCTGATCTTGAATTTTCATGATTATACTGAGTAATGGCCTGCTGCTAGCATTTCATAAAATTTAAGCTAAATTAATTAACTGGATACTCTTGGACACTATCAGAGTTCCACTGACAGATCATTTAAAAAATAACTACTGTTACACATGAGAACTTCAAGGAAATATATAAAAAGTTTCCTGTGACTTGCTAGTAAAAGTAATTAATTCTGTAGGTTATGTCTCCATTATAAGAAACTTTTTTTTCTTTTATCTCCTAACAGTCTCTCCACTACATTCGAGAATTAATATTAAAATATGTGTTCTTACAGGGCAATGCAGAAAGCACACTGGTTGGCATAAGTTTTATGATCGGTTCCACAGACTGGAGCATAATAAACGGGGCAATTATAATCGATATTTTTATACTCCTTACACTTTTTCTGCTAAACAAAAAAGGACATAACGATTATTGGATAATCATGTTTTTGAACAAAAATATCACACAGTATAACAGTTCAAAATTAAGGATTAAATATTAATAATGATGTAACAAAGCTGAAACATATATTATTTATATTTTTTATTGCTTCTACTTTGAAGTCTATTTTGTCTCATATTAATTAACAAATCCTGCTTTCTTTTTAGTCACATTTGCTTGGAATTTTTTTTTCCCATTCTTTCACTTTAAGTTGATGCCTATCCTTAAGGGTGAGATGGGTTTCTTGTAGACAGCATATTGATGGATTCTGTTTCCTAATCCATTCTCCCAGTATATGCCTTTTGATTGTGGAGTCTAGCCTCTTGATATTTAAGGTTATAATTAAGAGGCATGTGTTGTTTCCTTTCACCTTATTATATGTTTGCATTTTTTTTAATTTTTTATTTATTTCTGTATGTGTATGAATGTACTGTCTGCATGTAGGTATGTGCACCCGTGTCGTGCAATGCAGCGGAGGTCAGAAGACGGTGTTGGATTCCCCTGGAACTGGAGTTCTCCTGGAATTGGAGTTTCAGACGGTTCTCAGTCGCCATGTGGGTGCTGGGGATCGAACCCGGGTCCTCTATAAGAGCGGTCGGCGCTCTTAACCGCTAGGCCATCTCTCCAGCCCTATGTTTGCATTTTTGTGTAGGTTTCTACTTCTGCATTTCTGTTTTATTAAATTTTTCTTTCAAGGTGCCTAGGGGTAATTGTTCTTCTCCTCTGTCCTTTGAATTGCTTCAAGCATTCTCTGAAGGTTATCTTTGAGGGGATGCACAAGGGTCAGTGAACTAAGTCATAAGACACCTCCTGAATGAGGACAGTAACATCTACTATGCAGGAAGCTGTGATGGAGTGGGAAAAGAGAAGGGAAGCCTGACTCTCACTTGAACTTAGCTCTCACATCTACCACTTTTCATTAGTAGGTAGATATTTCTGCTGCTTTCACCCATGAACACCAGACTACTCCTGAATAGACACTCCAGCAGCAATTGAGGAATCTTTACGTGGTCTGCCTGGACTGGGACTGTACCACCAACATCCCATTTATTCTGAGGTACCTCATTTCGTGAGCTGAGCATACAATACCCCTTGCTATCTGGCCAACAGATAGCTATTGTGGAGGATTTTAGCCTTAGCTAATAAAATTTATCTCACACTGAAATATGTTTTACTGTTTCTGTTTCTCAGGAGACCCCTGACTGATACAGTTCCTCAGAAATCTCTTTGATATGCTGTAACACTTCAAGGTACAATCATTGTAAAATATCCTCCAGTGCTAGATGGACAGACATTTTATGAATTATGCAAGTAGTGAAAGTTGGTTATCCCTGTATTTTATTCAAATATCATTTGTACTCTGCCTATGATATTAACATTTTAAAAGAAGGAAGAGGCTTTTGGATCACATTCCTAGGTACTGTCCATGGCAGTGTGGAAGTCAGTAAGTAGGAGCTTGAAGCAGCAAGTACATTAACCCACTGTCAGGAAGAAGAGAGCAATGAATGCTTGTATTCAGGCCCCCTTTCCTTTTCATTCAGTTCAGGACCCCAGCGCTTGGAATGGTACCAATCACATGTATAGAGAAGCTTCTCAGCTCTATTAACTGAATTATGTCAACCCCTCACAAGTGTGCCTGTAAGCTTGTCTCCTACCTGGTTCCAGATTTTCTCAAGTTTGCAGTCAACAGCAACCATGACAGGAAGTGGATAATTTTTTAACTTGTAACTGATAAAAGTATTTAAGAACATACATTATGGCATTTTTTCCATTTTCTTTAAATATTCTACATAGACTATGCCCATGTTTCATTTCCAAAGGTAGAATACATTGATTTTCTTTCTACATGTTTTCACATAACACTGGAATATAGTATGAATTACTGAATTGTTTTTTACAGTAAATTGCGACTCTCCTAAAGAAACCAGAGACTAAATGGTCCTTTGTTTGGGAACTGGTGAGCACTGAGCTTTATAAGCATTTTTATTCTGAATTGAAATCAGGAATCATTTATGGATCTATTTGGAGACTGAAGGTGCTAGTTGCACTTAAATCCTTTTTTCAGTGTTCAGCAGTCCTCTAGTAAAACCTTGTGATCCAGATAATTATTCTTGAACTTTATTGCTATGAATAAAAATCATTTTTTCAATCTTTATTTTTATTGTATATTTGTGCATTTCATACAAAACATGTTAATCATTTTTGTACTCCCTCCCTGATCCAAATTTTCACAGATCCCCCTCCAACTAGATTTCATGCATTCTGTCATATATCTTAAGCCCTATGGAATCAAGTTTATGTATCCAGATATTACCAAGGGGAAAATAGAGAAAAGTGGGGTATTCAACTGGGAAGGGATGAAGGATGATTATACAAAGAACTGTGAGGGTAAAGGGGAAGAAGCAGCTTAACAGATGGCAGGTATAATAGAAAATGGGATTATAAGGGAAAAACTAGGGATGGTGGAAAGAACTTAGTCAAGGAAAGAGAGTAGAATCCTATATTAAAGCCTAATAACTACAACAATGACCAGCACTGCCACAGTCCAGAAACAGAGGACACTAAAACCTGAGTAGGAAGGGAAGAGATGAAGGAAAAAAGACAGATACGATAGAAAAACAGCTGGGATCAGGAGGACCTATAGACTGATGACCAAGCAGGCACTGTATTTCAGAATTACAATGTTTTTATACCTTGTCTCAAAGCACAAAAATCTTACTATAGAAATATAGCACAAAACCACAAGATCCTGTGAACCATTTAGTTTTAATGATCTGAGTTTCATTAATCACATGCACTTGCATCAGCAATACCCAAGAAGAACTTTTGAGACAAAGGCATGTACCTCAGAACAATTTCATTTACCATAAGTAATTGAGTAATTGTATAAACAGCATCCAACCAGAACTACTAAGAGAAAGCTACGTACCTGGAGACTGATTATCATACTGATCTGTACAGGTTCACCCACCAGGTCAGCTAGGATAAGCCTTGTTAATATCCCTTTAGCAACTCCCTGGGAACAAACTGCCTGAGTTTCAACCCTGGGAGAGCCAGGATGGGCCTTGCCAATATCATGTTCACTCTTCTCCAGGGGCTGAACACCCTGTGCCTCAAACTTGGGACAGCCAGGATGGACCATGCCAATATCTTGTTGGCTGTTCTCTGTGGGGGCAGGTAGCCTGCATCTGGCAGCCCTGAATACTCAGCTCCCAACATGGTACAACTGTAAAATCCAGTAGTGGCACTTTTATCTTGGGGCCAATCAACCACTATCTAATGGACAAAAATATCTCTCAATGGAAGGTAAATAATGTGTCGCACTCTATATATAGCTAAATACACATAGTTCTTTGAGAAAACCCTATCTCTGTTATATCCCTAGACAAATGCAATTTCTTATTAAATGCTCTATAAGGATACTTGTATTTAAAGAAGAGAATACAATTCATCACTCCTCAAAGAAGCTTGTTTTTAGAGCAGATGGAAACTTGTAGCATGCCTTGGGGCACTGCCTGACGGAGGTTCTGGCCCTGCCCCAAGGAGGATCAAGCAACATGGCCTAGGTACGTGATGCTGGGTGGGGCAAGGTGTGCAGTAGCGTGGAATTAGGAGACTTATGATTGGTCCTGGGAACTGACGTCATTTGGTTTATAAAAGCAAGCTGTGGCAAGGAATAAGTTTGAATTTCATAGTAACGTCATCTCGAAATTCCCAGTTGTTATTTTTATTAATTATCATGAGAATACAGGCTAAGGTATGCCTGCATTTCTTTTGGGTTGCCAGTGGGTTGGAGATTCCTTGGCAGATCACCAATCTGGGTAGCTGGTGTTGTGAGTGGGTATTGGCTGAAGGAATGTTATCAGCCATCAGCCTGAAATTCCCATCCAGGCTCTGGGCAGATGAGAAGTCATGGCCAAGAGTGGAACACGTGTCAATTGGGTCCAGGCTAAGGGCCTGGGTTGAAAATATCAATCAGGCCAGGCTACGGGAAGTAGCAGGCTGGTCTCTATGCCGAGAGGGTCCCTGTTTGGCATAAAAAGAAAGCTTCCTGGGGCTGGAGAGATGGCCTAGCGGTTAAGAGCACCGACCGCTCTTACAGAGGACCTGGGTTCGATCCCCAGCACCCACATGGCGGCTGAGAACCGTCTGAAACTCCAGTTCCAGGGGAATCCGACACCCTCTTCTGACCTCCGCGGCATTGCACAACACGGGTGCACAAACCTGCATGCAGACAGTACATTCATACACATACAGAAATAAATAAAATTAAAAAAAGAAAGCTTCCTACTACTGAGACTATTACAGAGTTACAGAACTTGTCACACAGAGAGAATGGTTGTCTGAGAGATTCCCATCTCTAAGTTATGCATTTACAAATGAACCTCTACACCTAAGAGTCATGGAACACGGCAGAAAAGACAGTAGACAGAATACTAAGGCATATCTCAAACCTAACTAGCAAAGCTTCTTCATGCAGCAGAGTATGATGCACACAGAAGGCCGCAACTGACCAAAGTGTAGAGAAACAAAGACTACAGAGATACTATCTCTGAACATGACTCCTATATTACACCTCAACCACCCAGGTCTCAGGGACCATTGCACAAGACTGGGAAGAAAGACTATACTGTACTAGCCAGGGTGGGTGAAAGATCATGAAGAAACAGTTTTCCAGGCCACTGGGAATTTGGTCATATGAATTTACAGCAATGGTTTGAGCTTGGACAAGACCCATGCAAACTCAATCAAACAAAACCCAGCATAGAACTGAAGAAATAGGCAACAGGACCCATCTTAACCAAAGACATATAGGCAGCTGATTACTGGAGAGTGAGGGAGACTTTTCTGGAAAAATTCTAGATAGGTTGACTAGATGAAGTTATTGAACTACATGAATTTGCATTGAGGGACCTATGATTACATTAACTTTTTATATGAAAATTTCACCAAGAAGATTCATAAAAAATAATGTGTCAAGTGTTCTGTTCATTGCTTTTTGTTCTACAATGTCATATTTGAAATCTCAGCAAATATCTTGCACCATTTTTCTCATTTAATATGGAGTTAATAACTAGTAGCAAGATTATTCTTTAACAAACTAAGTTACGATATGGGAGAGTTTTCAGAAATTATTTCAAGAGAACAGTCAGAAAATGGTGGAGAATCTACACTCATTAATGTATAACAATTTAGGCAGTAGGTTAAAGTGTTTAGGGAACAATGATGAAATTTGCTTTTAATTATGTCTGACATAGAGCCTAAGATATGATGAGCCTTCATTTAGTAATGTTACTCCTAAAATGTACATGTATGTACATGAGGGGTGTTGAGATGACCCAGTGGGTAAAGGTACTTTGCCACTAATGTCTTATGAGTCCACTTTCCAGAATGATATGGTAGAAGGAGAGAAACTTCTCCCAAAACTGCCCTCTGATCCCCACACAACAGCAGGCCTGGAGAGGACCCACAGCAGTTTTGAGCTCCACCCAGTGGAGTTAACTACAAGAATGCTTGTTCCTAGAGAAAGAACATAGGACTGAAGACAAGGTAAAGGATGCAGAATCAGAGATAGCCACTTGTCAATGTAGGGAAATTCATCTGGGTGCCTGGGATCCCTGAAACTCTGCCCCAAATGGGGGCAGGAGCCATCTGGACATCTAAAGTTCCCTCAGCAGGCCATCCCACCTCAAAATTTGGCCATTCAAGCTCACACAATGTCCAAAATTTGCCAGGAGAAATAGCTCTCCTCTATGAAACTTTCTTTTAAATGTTTCAGCCTGTATTCAAGAAGAGTCTTTAGACAAATGACACCCCCCCATGCTGAAACAAAGGAAAAAATGAGATGCAGACAAAATAGTACAGACAGAACCAAAGCAAACACACACACACACACATACACACATACACACACATGCACACACACACACAATGGCGATGCAAACATACACAGTGGCCACCACACACTCACACATCAGTTCCCAAACCACTTTCCCAAACACCTGTTCCCAAATTTTGGCTAAAGAGGACAGAGTGATGTCTTATCCTGGATCCTGGGACACTGGCTCAATAGGCACATCAAACAAACCCCACCTTTAAGTATCCCTAAGAGCACCTCAACCTGACCTACATCCAGAGGGATCCAGAACCAGACTACATTATATGACCTTTAAAAATCTTTTGCGGTGTGATGCCAGAGCTGCAAGGGCACGAAGCATTAGAGAACAAAGTACTCCGAGGACTGTGGAAAGTCTCACAGTCCATCTCCCCTGGGACCCTGTCCAAATCTACTCCCTTCCACTCCAGTTGGGAACCGCAAGTTTGGGTGTCTAATTCTCTGGGATGTCCTGGTGAGGGAAACAATTGTAACTGGATAATTTCACCAGAGAAATCTACTGACACAAAAATGAAGCCAATAGAAAGTCTTTAGTCATATGACTACTACACACACCACAATCAAGATTTTATAGCACTAACAGTTGGGAGACCTTTACATAGGAAAATCCACATCTGGGGTGGAAAGTTTAACATCCCAAACTTAGGGCTGGTAAGGTCCTCAAAAAAAAATCCCTATTCTCTAAAAGCAACCCAACAATAAGGTCTAGAAGCCATGCAGAATGTGTTACTCCCTAAGCATACAGGTACATGATGACCTATTCTCAAACCTCTTGCCCTAGTTCAGGTGAATTAAACTTTTCTTTTATTCCCATACTGAGTTAAGTTTTAACTTCTGGACTCAGCTGGACCTCATAATATGGCATAGCTATGTGCAATCTTGAGGTACCTTACAATAAAATGATTCATAAAGCAATGTTAGGCATACATATAGTGAGATTAAATACATGGCTGTGTTTCTTTTCCCCATGTTACCATTAATGTAAAGGGGACTTCCAAAGTCTGTGCAGGCATCTTCAGTACCATGGTCCCCTATATTCTCCCAGCCTTGCTCGATCTGCCAAATCTCTTCAAATATTTTATTGCCTTTCCCTCTTTCATGATTCAAAGTGCTTCCAACAAGGCTCTTCCCAACAACTGTAGTCATTGCCCTGCCTTCAAGCCAGATGCACCTTAAAACTTTTTCTTTAGCAGTCCAAATAGATGAAGAGCTAGATGATACCCTTATAACTCTGTAACTTCCAAACAAGACTGTAACCCAGCTGACTCAAGGAAACATGGCTAACTCACACAGACAGTTTTCCCCAAAATAAATTTTAAAACTTCCACTAATTTATATGGCTGATTCTGCTATCTCTGGCAAGCAGATCGTTGGCTGCCACATCTCAGTTGTCATTGCAAAGCATGAGTCTACTTACACACGTAGTTAATACACTCACACACAAAATTTAATAATAAATAATTTTTCTCTTCAAGTTTTAAGGACTAGAACTTGTTATTGAATTTTTGTGTTTTTCACACAGAAATATCAGTGCTGTTGGTATCTATTCATTGTCTTACCTGTTTTCAGTTAGGAAGGGCAGAGATACTCCAAGGGGGCTTCAGCTACCACATACATTAGAAGACTTTCTGGGTTTTGAGGAGAAAGTGAAATTCAAATGTTGATATTTCCTTCAAATCATTCATGTTTCTGCTGGGATAAACCACAAGTGTGGAAAACGAGTCCTTAAAAGTGCAAAGAGGGCATTCTATGTTTGCAGAAAATCTTCTGTGTTCATATTGAACCATATAGGAGACTCTTTCACAATACCAAGTCCTGCATCTGGCTTGACATGGAGGCTCAGGGCCCTTCTGGAGCACAGCTTCTCTGTGCTGACCCTGAAGAAATTCCTCCCAGAAGATTTCACCACAGTGATGCTGGTCTCTTGTTACTCACAGCTGATTTTTCAGCCACAGCTAACCAGCATCATTTGTCACAGTAAAACAAAGGATTCACTTCAGGTTCTGGTCTCTTATTACTTACAGATGATTCTTCAGCCCCAGCTGACCAGAACCCACAGATTAAATAGTTCTGATGATCTCTGCTTCCTTTTGAAACTAGAAACTTCACAAGCCAGGCCTCCATCTTCTACAACTCTTTCAGCAAAACTGTTCCAAGTTCCACAGCCACGATCTTTAGGCATTCAATGATTTTTCTAGCCCAAAGTTCCAAACGCTTCCACAATCCTTCACCAAAACCCCAAGGTCAGGTCTGTCACAGCAATACCTCCTTTTCTGGTACCAATTTCTGTTCTAGTTTGTCTTCCATTGCTGTGACAAAACACTCTGACTGACACCAACTTGGGGAGGAAAGGGTTTATTCAGCTTACATCTCCTGGGTCACAGTTCATCACTCAAGTAGCCCAAGGCAGGAACTCAGGGCAGGAACCTGGAGGCAAGAGCTGAAGCACAAGCCATGGAGGAATGCTGTTTACTGGCTTGCTCCTCTGGCTCATGCCCAGCCCATCTTCTTATTCCATATACAACCACCTGCCCAGGGTGGCATCACTCATTGTGGGCTGGGCCCTCCTACACTGCTCGACCATCAAGACAATACTGTGCAGATGTGGTCAAAGGCCAATCCAATGGAGCCAATTCCCCAATTGAGGGTCTCTCCACCCAGGTGTGTCATGTTTACACTAAAGTTATCCAGCACACATGGGGCTCACCAAAGCTTAACCAAGAAGAGATTGGCATCATTTTTTTTTATGTGTATGAATGCACTGCCTGCTTGTATGTAGGTTTGTGCACCCGTGTCATGCAATGCCGTGGAGATCAGAAGAGGGTCTCAGATTCCCCTGGAACTGGGAGTCAAAGACAGTTTTTAGCCACCATGTGGGTGCTGAGAATCAAACCCAGGTCCTCTTCCAGAGCAGTCGGTGCTCTTAACCACTAGGTCATCTCTCCAGCCCGAGATTGGCATCTTAAACAGACCCATAACTTATAAGGGAATTTAAATAGTAATGCAAAATCTACCAACTAATAAAAGGCCCCAGGCCAAGAAGAATTTAGAACAGAATTCTACCACACATTCAAAGAAGACCTACAGCCAATATTATGTAAGTTATTCAAAAGGATAGAAAAAGAGGAGAATCCCCCAAATTCCTTTTATGAGGCCAGAATCATTCTAATACCAAAATCACACAATTATACAACAAAAAAAAAAACAAACTATAGACCCATATTCTAATGAATATAGATGCAAAAATTCTCAACAAAATACTTGCAAATCACATACAGGCACACATCAAAAAGGTCATCCACCATGATCAAGTTGTATTTATTCCAGAGATGCACAGAAATTCCACATAAATCAATAAATGTCATAAATCATATAAATGGACTCAAAGACAAAAATTACATAGTCTTCTCAATAGATGCAGAAAACCCTTTGACAAAATTCAACATGCCTTTATGTTTAAAGTCATAGAGGGAATTGGACTGGAGGGAACTTATCTCAACATAATTAAAGCTATATCCAACAAACCCACAGCTAACATCATTCAAAATGGAGAAAAATTAGAAGCATTCCCCTTAAAGTCAATAACTTGCCAAGGGTGCCCACTCTCTCCACTCCTCTTCAGTATAGTGCTTGAAACTCTTGCCAGAACCATAAAAGAAGAGAAGGAAAATAAAGGAATACTAATTCTAAAAGAAGAGGTGAAACTATCCCTTTTGCAGATGATATAATATTATACCTAAGGGATGCCAAAAATTCCATCATAAAACTCTTAGAAATGATAACCAGTTTCAGTAAAGTGGCAAATTACAAAATTAGTGTACAAAATCAGTAGCCTTTCTATATGCCAGTAACAGGATATTGCTTTTTTTCAATGTTTATTGATAGATACAAGTATATAAAATCAGGGCATGAACATGATTTGATAGATTAAGTAGATTTAATTTCAATACTATAATAAGAGAACAATTCAAATTCTCAACATTTGTTTCACACCCACAAAAACCACTTCAAGGGCATTAAAAATCTCTCAAATCTGATCAGTTTTGTGCAAGTAAACCATGTTTCTTTTTAAAAGGACTTGTGCACTTTCCCAGGCTCAAGGATATTGAAATCTAGCACATAAAGCCCATTACTAGAGGTAGAAATACAGGCAATATACTATTATGGCAACAACCATCAATTACAGTTAAGGATTTTGTGTAAACAATCAAATGGATAATCTAATATTGCAACAAATCAAGTAGTACTGAGCAAAGTGCATTTCTACAATATTTAGTGTTTCTATTCAGTTTTCTGACTTTAAACAGCCTATAATAACTGGCAGCAAAGAAGGTCCTCGTGATAGATTGCCTCTGCTTGAGAACCTATGATGTAATTATTGAATGCTGCTAATATACTATCTAAACTTTAAAGATATTCCTAAAATATTTGATGGTAGACTATGATTAAGACATTACACTACAAAAAACGCCTTATGCAGAAGGAAACCTTTACTGATGTGCTTCTGCTTTAAATATTGTGCCCCCAAATGAAGTCCATTAAGCATGCGTCATCCTGATCCCCCTGCATTGGTCTCCATGATACTGCCAAGGTAATCAAACAATGGCAGTCCATATTCTGAGGAGG
>VZQC01009456.1:0-21270 GCA_009823505.1 Rhizomys pruinosus
GCAATGTCGCTGAGTTCAGAAGAGGGTGGCGGATTACCCTGGAAATGGAGTTCTCCTGGAATTGGAGTTAAAAGACAATTCTTACTGCATGTGGGTGCTGGGGATTGAAGCCCGGTCCTGGAAGAGTAGTCGGGTGCTCTTAACTGCTACTATCTCTCCAGCCCCTAAAAAAATTGGTAAATAAGTTTTAGGCTTTCCAAAAACAAACGGTCCTAGTCTGAGAGTCTGGAACATGCCCATCACCACTGGCAGAGCCTGAACTTGGTGACACCGAGCTCCAAGAGAATGGCTGTAGTCATGGGATTTCTGCAGATGGACACACCCACTATCAATGCTGGTTGGGTCCTTTCTCTGAAGGACTCACTAGTGACCAGGGCATTCCAAGCCATAGCCTCCTGCCCATCTGTGTGCCTCCTGGGGCACGGTCAGCCAAGACTTTACACAGTCCCAATGGCTTCACAGCACCAGCTTTGATTCCCCTGACCAAGAGCTCAAGCTGCAGTCACAGGAGCCCAGTCCCGTCCCACTACTCAACATGTTACCTTGCTTCCCTGGTATCTTTGCTTTAACATTATTTATATTTATTTGTGTGTGTATTTGTGTATATGTATTTATGTGGGTGTGGATGTCACACAGCACAATTGTGGAGGTAAGAGGACAACCTGCAGGAATTGGTTCTCTCCATCTACCCTGTATATCCCAAGGATTGAACTCAAGCCATCAGGCTTGGTGGCAAGTGCCTCTACCTACTGAGCTGCCTCACTTGCCCTGGTAACTCTGATGATCTAAATGTCAAATATCGTTACCACTTTCTTCGTGCTGGGATAGGAAATGCAAAAGGATACTCACCCTGCTTTCAACACCCCAGAATAGGAAGTTTTTCAACAACTGCTACAGGAATTACAGGCAAAGGGCAAAGCCCTGGCTAAAGCAGCCCTAGGCTGCACCATGCCACTGCAGCTTCCTGGATATGTCCTATGCCCTGCTCAAGTCCCTTACTACTTTGTGCCTCATTTTAACAGTCTCTAACATGGCCACCCACAAGAGAAGTAGGTATTATGAAACCTTTTGTCTTCCTTACTGGAAATCTGTTTAAGATAATAACACTTAAAAAGCAAAATCCTATGGGTGTGGTGGCGCATGCCTTAATCCTAGCACTCGGGAGGAAGAGGCAGGTGGATCGTTGTGAGTCAAGCCCGCCTGGTCTACAAAAGTGAGTTCGCAGGACCTCTGGGGCTCCAGGGAGACCCTGTCTTGAAAGACCAAAAAAACAAAAGCAAAGCCACTAAATATCATTAAGTATATGTACAAAAATTCAACTGAGGGGCTTCATAAATACCAGACGAAGCACTCGCCAACTGAGCTACATCCCAGCCCTTTAATTTGTAGAAGGACTACATATTTTTTCTGTCAGGCAGAACCAGGACAAAACCGTAACTACTTCTCCAGTGAATGCAAGAAATAGCAATACATAAGTATCCATTCCTCCATTCATTTGTAAGTATGGATACTAGGACATGTATCCAGTCTTTACTAAAATGCTGAACTGGAAGTAACTTACAAGGTAGAGGATTTACAATTAATACCAAAGCAGCTCAGAGAAGAAAATCAGAAATTATCTGACAAGACTTAGAACTTTAAATAATAGGGGCTGGAGGAGATGGCCTAGCGGTTAATGGCGCCGACCACTCTTACAGGAGACCCGGGTTCCATCCCCAAAACCCACATGGCGGTCAAGAAACATCTATCTGCCATTCCAAGAGAACTTCACAGGTCCAGGGGAAGTCTGAGAACTCCTCTTCTGTCCTCCACAGGCACGGCATGACAAGGGTGCACAGACTGGCAATGCATACAGTACATCATACACATACAGGAAATAGATAAAATTAAAAAAAAAGAACTTTAAATAATAGATCTTGATTAACTTCCAACCATGAACAGAAATTTGTTTTAACTGGACCCCATTAGACTTTCTAAAAAATGAATTTATAATAAAATGCAGAAATACATATCGGTTGTAAAAGAACAATATAACAGCATATGAATAAAAATATTATCTCCTTTCAAAAAAAAAATTCAACTGAAAACCACCACCACTACCACCAAACAAACCCAGTACCTAGCAGGAAGCCTAGCCTAGTATAATCTCAGGAGGAACCCATCCACCAGAACAGAAGTAGAGAGAAACCAGAGCCTTTGAGACACAGGTACAGACAACTGACATATGCCTGGAACTGCCGTCACTGACTCAGATTGAACCACAATGAATGCAAAAGTTAGTGAAAGATTGAGTACAGACACCAATGCACAGCTCTTAAGAATGAAATGAAATTCTGGCTGGTCCGGCACAGACAGCAGGTTCGGAGGAGGGAGAAATGAAATCATTTCTTCTTTGAAACTAGAACAGGCAAGTGGCGTCTCAATTGTTTAGAATGGTTTGTACCTATAGGAGGAAGAGTTGATTTACTAAGTATCCAAGAAGGCAAGAGAGAGGACTGAGTGAGTGTCCTTGATATCATTTCAGCTCCTGAGAGAACAGCTAGCTCAATTCAGCATCGCCAAAGATCTACACTAAGGCACGATACAACCAGGACCCAGGACAGTCTGCATCTGCCTCAGGTCAAACTTCTACAGCTATCAGCATCTCTCACACTTGAGAACACATGATCCTCCCCATCCAGCTAAGACCAAGTTTAGAAAACTGCTCCGTAAGTTCTGTACTCACATTTTGTTTATCAAGGATAAACCCAGGCTGTGAATTTCCAAGATAGTACTTGATCAGCCAGTCCATTAACAAATGGAAGGCAGGAAATTTAAGTATTCCTGTAAAGAAGTCAAGGACATGTGAGATTACATTTAAGACCACACCCAGACCTCCTAGCCTGTCACATCTGTAAAGCACAGACAATATTAGCAGCTCCCGGGAGAAGTAAAAGAGGTACAAGCAGAGAACCTGACTAGGCTCCAGAAGAGGATCAAGATTGGCACAGCCCCTGGACTGTGCAGATTCCATCTGAATCAGCAGAACACTAGTCTCGATGCCAGAATATCTGAATGAGGGTAGAAGGGGGAAAATTAGAAATATTATGGAATAATCGCTGGTAGCAGAATAATTTAAGAGAAGAAAAGTTAACTTTGATGACAACGAAAAAAACTAAAAAAAAGAAGTTCCAGCGGAGGAGTGGTGGCGCACGCATTTAACCTGAAGCACTTGGGAG
The DNA here is from genome assembly GCA_009823505.1 of Rhizomys pruinosus. Lineage (NCBI taxonomy): Eukaryota > Metazoa > Chordata > Mammalia > Rodentia > Spalacidae > Rhizomys > Rhizomys pruinosus. The sequence goes on from VZQC01009456.1 coordinate 3,219, forward strand.
CAGAGGCTGGCGAATCTTTGTGAGTTCAAGCCAGCCTGTCTCAACATAGCAAGTCCAGGCCAGCTTGGGTCTACCAGGGAACCCTGTCTCTAAAAAAAGAAAAGTCCTCAGAGCAGGCAAACTGCTTTAATCCAATCCCAGCATCTAGGAAACAGAGACAAGTGGCTCTCCGGTGGAGACGGAAACCAACCTATTTTACACAGTGATTTTTTCCAGGCCAGCGAGAGGCTACAAGTGGAGACCATGTCTCAAAACAAACAAAAAGTTGTTTCTCCAGAGAGCTGCGCCTTCAATCTGGGCACCAAACAACGTCAGTTAATTTTGAAATTAGCTTTGGCGTTGTGGCGCACTCCTTTAATCCTAAGGACTTTGGTAGGCAGAGGCAGGCGGATCTTTGTGAGTTCAAGGCCACCTGGGCGACAGAGTGGAGTTCCAGGACAGCTGGGGCTGACAGGGAGTCCCTTCTCGAAAAGACAAAAAAACAAGAAAAAAAAATTAGAGGAATACGGTGGAAACGTAGCGCTTTTGGTAGAGTACTTGTCAAACAAGCAGGAAGTCCTGGGCTTATCTCCAGCACGGTACTAACTAGGTAGTAGCACTGAAAATCCCTACAACTCAGAGGTAGAGGCAAGAGGATCTGTAACTCAAGGTCATCCTCGCCTACACATGGTGAGTTGCAAGACCAGCCTGTGACATGAGAACCTCCTGGCCAAGAAGAGAATAGAGCAAACAAAAAACCTTATTGAAAACATTAACTCAGCAAAATACATTGTCAACAGAACAGAGAAACTACTACACAGTTGCAATCTAAAGGACCTTAAGGGAAGTGCTACTTCTTCCTGGAGGAAGTAACAACCCTAAAACCTGTTTAATATCATTCTTTAATGTAGCAAGCTTGTTCGAAATGACACCATCACTTCACTCTACTTACCTAAGTATCTGCATAATCATTTTATGCAGAGACTGTGTAATAGCTTTGGAATGCATGGTGCATTACCGGTCACCAGAAGACAGAAGACCAGAGGAACCCTTTTCTGACCACCGATTTCATTTCCTAGTGCATTCAATGAGCCAAGGAAGCAGCTCTGGAAACCTTTCCTGTGTGGTGGTCCCAAATTCACCAGCAAGACCAAAACCCATGCTCTTCCACAACAATCTCCATGCAACATGCCTGGAGGTACTGATTAGAACCAAAAGTCACTGGCTAAGGTCCACCACTGAAGGTAGAACATTCCCAGATGGGCGTGGTGGGGACGCACGCCTTAGAATCCTAGCACTCGGAAGGCAAAGAGGCAGGTGGGATCTTTGTGATTTCAAGAACAGCCTGGTCTAAAGCGAGTATCGCAGGTACGCTGGGGCTGACAGGGAGACGTGTCTTTGAAAAGACAAAAAAAAAAAAAAAAAAAAAAAAAAAAAAGAACATTCCAAGGTAATGAAACACTCGAAATGCAGGTCTTCGCATGTGTCAATCAGAGAGAAATTCGCAGATGCCTGGAAAAGTACAGGCATTGTACTGCGGCACCTTAAAATGTCAGCCCCTCGGAGGCAGTCAGTGGAAGAACTGTGTATGTGCTGCCAGCAAAGCCACCGAAGGGATTCTGTCTCAAAAACAAAGGCCTGAGGTGAGAGCAGTGGCAAAGCACTTGCCAATTGCTTGCACAAGACACTGGGTCATCCCGGATACCACCCACCTCCTACATAAAAGAAAACCCTACATTTTGAAGATCTGTGGTGTCAACACTGTATCCATCTTCTTTGGTCAAATAAAGCATGAGATACATAACGGCCATTAAATATGGCTGCTCACCCGCTACTGAGGAGGATCAGGGGCTTGCTTGGGTCTCCTGTGAAGACCAACTACACCAAAGCAGTCAGATGTCACAGGAACAGGTACCTTCCCGGGACTGAATGCGATGAGCAGTATGTGACCACTCATTTCACCCCTGGGAAAAAAAGTGTTCCCAAGGGATTACCAAACCATCATAGATAGATGCCTCCCGCACCTCCATTCTCCCAAAGTACCTCAGAACCTGTGCTCCTGATCATTAGGTATAAACTACCTTTGGGCTAGAGGCACTGCCACCCACCACTGAGCCACACGGCGGCCAATCAATCACCACGGAGAAGGACGAGTTGCCGTGCGCCCGAAGAAAAGCTGCCCAGCCCCCAGGAAAGAAAGGCTCAGCCAGCTCTTCTAAGCACGTCCGAATTTAGTCTCGGAAGGATTCCTTAACGGGTACTTCACTGCAGTCCATCAGAAACCATCAAACCTAACTTAAGAGCCTCTACGGACCTTCCGTCAGGTGCAAAGCCAGCGCAGCGACCACCCAAGGTCACGACCCGGCAGCCAAGGGCAGTCGAAGCACTGGAGTTTGGGGGACGCCGCGCTAGGTCACCAGGGCTCCCCGGGGCCCCTAATTAGCGCTGGAGGCAAGCCCGCCACGCCCCAGGCCCAGCTTCCAGGACGCCCGGCGCCACCGCGACCCACGCCGGCTACACCGCCCCCATTTCGCCCGCGCCCCCAACCTCGGCCGACGCCCCGCTGGTCGCACTCCGAGGGACGGCCAATGTCGGGCTGGGTGGGGCTCTGCCGCCAGGACCCCGCGGCTCTCAGACCCCGCCATCTCTCGCCTCACCACCACCAAATCGCCTGCGGCTCCACGGCCAAGCCCGGGCCGCAGCCCCGCGGAGCCGCGGCCCAGCGGACCCCGCACGCCACCCCGGCCCCGGGCCGACGCCCAACGACGGGAGCGCCCCGCCCCCGCCTCGGCCCCGCCCCCGCCTCGGCCCGCCCCTGGGGCCCCCAAGGCCCTTCAGAAGACCCGAAGACGCCCCAGACTGCGCCCAGTGCGTACCTTGAGGGTTGGATACTCCTGCACCTTCAGGGTCATAGACAGCTGGGCCGCCGACTCCTGCACCGCCATCTTGGGCCGGCCGAGCGGGGGAGGCGGACGCGCTGCACGCCGGGTAGTGACGTGAGACGTGGGGAAGGGCGGAGCCCCATGGCCCTGCACCAATCGTGTTGCCCAGCGCCCGGTGGCGGAAGAAGTCGCGGGTCTGTCACCTCCGACCTGCCGAAAGGGGACAGCCCTGAAGAGCGGATTCCTCATTGAACTGTCGGCCTGGTCTAGGCAACAGAGCCGGTTTTACCGAAAGGCAGAGAGGCGGCCCGGCTGCGTGCGCGTGAGGGTTCCTTGTGGTCGCGGTCCTGCCCCTAGTGGACACGGTGGCCGTTGTCTCCTTGCGGTTCCTGAGCGCTATGGCTTCTGGCCCCTCAGCGTATCCAGGGACTACTTACCTTCGTCACCATTTTCACATACCAGCTCTGGAGTCCTGATACAGGCTTCCTATTGGAAGATGAGAATCGATGTTTAAAATTCGCAGAGTTAGGAGAGAGTTGTGAGCCACCGGGCCTGCCTGCAGTGCTGCTGTAACAGGCTCTTGGGAAATGCTTTTGCTTAAGCATTGACTCCTTGATTTGGGTCGTAAAAAGTCCCGAAGGCTAGTCATGTCCTACACCTGTAGCCAGTCTGGTTCCAGGGAGCAACAGACTGTTTTTTTTTTTTTGTTTTTATTTTTTGTCTATTTCGAGACAGGGGTTTCCTCCTTGTGCACCCAGCTGTCCTAGAATCACTCGTAGACAGGGCTGGCCTTGAACCACAAAGATCCGCCTGCCTCGTGCCTCCCAATGCTAGGATTAAAGGCCGTGCGCCACCACGCCGTGTAGACATTTTTATAATAGGTGACTAAAACTAAGCAAGATGAGCATAAGATAGACCTCCCAGAGCGCTGGAATGAGCGCAGTTACCTATGGCATAGTCTGCCCCCTGGGACAAGCCTAATCTTGTGGGAATCAGCTTGCGTCCTCCAGCAACAAGGACTTCTTTGAACAACCTTGCAGAACCAGAACTGAGATATTAACCAGACCACACCTTGACCAACGTTGCCTAGCTCTACATACCTTTTGCCCCTTGCTTTTAAACCTAAAGTTCCTTCGGTGGCCAGACAATAGACTTGTGATCACTGAACCCCTTGATCAATACTTCCCGATATTCCCTTTCTCTGCCTTTCACCATTAGTGAATTGAGGCGGGTGGCTGAGCACTGCCATCCAAGTTTTTACTCTAGTAACAGTGCTTTTTTGTCTGGATCATCTCACATTTTCATCCTTTGAAATTTTGCCAGTCTTTTCCCGACTTGCGTTAAAAATAAAGATGATAGAACTTGGGAAGCAGAGGCAGCGGATCGCTGTGAGTTCAAGGCACCCTGGTCGACATAGGGAGTGTCCAGGCCACTGTGGCTATAGGGAGACCCTGGTCTGAAAAAGACGAAAGAAAAAAAAAAATTAGATTTCATTAAATAGGAAATGACTTCTGCATCAAATTGTCTCTTGTGCTTCACAAGTCAATTCTAAGCAATGTTTTAAACAATAAGTACAATGTTAGTGTTAGGTCTGGGGTCCCCCTCAAATGAGACAGGCGAGCGGACTTTTTACGAAATTTATGTGAGAAAAAAAAGGCCCCTTTCCACCCCAAGTCTGCACCGCGGTGTCCGCTGCAGCGCGCCGCCTGGGTATCGAGCTGATGCGCTGGCAGCTGCGCGGGCCATGATGACAGACTACGGCAAGGAGCAGCGCAAGGAGCTGGAGGCTCTGTAGTCCATCTACCCCCCGACTCCTTCACAGTAATTATCAGGAAAATCCACCCAGCTCACACCATACTGTACAATCTGAGGCTGGAGAAAACGATGAAACTGTCCAGACTACCCTCAAGTTTACATATAGTGAAAAATACCCAGATGAACCACCTCCCCTTTATGAAAATCTCCCAGGAACAACTAGAAGATAACGATGTACCTCGGACATTTTTTAAAATTAACTGGCATTTGCAGCTGGAGGGAGAACCTTGGCATGGTATGTCTTCACTCTCACAGCGGGTGCAGGGAAAAACTAAATGAAATGATCAATAAAAAATCGAGAGAGGAAGAAAAGAAACAGGAAGAAAAGGAAGCGAAGAAGGCAGAAGAGAAATTGCTCCATGGCACTCCTGTTACAATCGAGAATTTCCTAAGTTGGAAGGCCAAGTTTGATGCAGAACTCCTAGAGATCAAAAAGAAACGTATGAAAGAAGAGGAGCAAGCAGGGAAAAATAAATTAAGTGGGAAGCAGCTGTTCGAAACAGATCATAATCTTGACACATCTGATATCCATTTCTTGGAGAATGCTGGAAACAATGTGGAGGTGGATGAGTCCTTGTTCCAGGAAATGGATGACTTGGAGCTGGAGGATGATGAGGATGATCCAGACTACAATCCTGCTGAGCAGGGGAGCGACTCCTCAGATTAATGGACTGTCCCTGTCTCCAGAGAGGCTTAACGGCCACAGCATCTGTGGCTAATGCTGAGAGGGTTTTTGATTTTCATTCCTTTTTTTCAAGAAAAAACATGGTCAGGAGGAATATCGTCTGATAACTTTCATCATTGGACTTAGTAAACTGACCATAAAATGTCAAATAATAAAATGTTCATTACTTCTTATTAATTAGCATATTAGATATTTGAAATCATTTAATGTTAGAGCAAGATTCTGTTTATAACTCCAGGACTTGAAAGTAGGTTACTGCTGTACATCTGGGTTTACAAATGAGGAATTAAAGTAACTCAGAATTTCTTGCTAAAACTGGTTATTTTGTGTGGGAATATCCAGTTTGAATTAGGGGCTAGTCTCAGCTAGCACCCCTCAGGGCCACAGTGGGGGTCATGGTATCCTCTGACCCCGCCCCATGAGGGAGCAAGCAAGGTGGCCTTGGCACATGATGTTAGAGGAGCAGCAGTGTACAGTAGCATGAGACTGGGGGGGTGTCTGTGATTGGCTCTGGGAGCTGATGTCATGTTGCTTATAAAAGTGACGTTGGCAGCAGGCAATAAATCAATTCTCCATTCCAGTCTTAAAAAAAAAAAAAGGCCATTTCAAAGTTTATTAGAAAAAAAAGCCAATTGCAACTATTGCCTGGGTCCGCTCTCTTACACAAAAGGAGGGTGACCCGAGAAATCCTATACAGGGGTTTTTAAAGGCAGACTTCACATAAAGTTTCCATCTTAGTAGGCTTTGGTTTAGCTCTTACTGGGGTTACAGCAGGTGGCTAAGAGTTCACATAAAGTTTACAATCCTGGTGGACTTTGGGTTAGCTATTACTGGGGTTATGGCAGGTGACTTTTTCCAATGGCTGACTTTAGGGCCCCATTCTTCTTGTGTTGTCTTCAAATAGCAGAGGAGATGGTCCCTTCTATTATCTCTGTTGGCTCCTCTCTGTTCCTGTCGACTCTCTTCATGTCCCTGCTATCCCAAAGTTGACCCACTTTATCGCTTCCCCATCCCTTTTGTTGTTCTACATCCTTACTGCTGCAATCCTGTTGTTACAAGGGTTTAGAATAATCTGAATAAACACCACCTTGCAGGACAGTTCAGGGTTCTTTGCAGAATGACACTACGAGAAATCTTTAGCACAAAATTGTCCCCTGTCTGCGGGAGCAGTAATCCGCAGGTACCCAAAGGAGACCCCAAACCTATGAAGATGGGCGAGAGAGAAGAGTGATACCTTACTAGAAGAAATGGTCAAGGTCTACTTTATTGAACAAAGACAGCAGTATATATTTAGCAAAAGGCGGGAAGCATATAGGGGGAGTGTAAGGCAGGGTAATCAGTCCGTTCGGGCGCATCATGTGCTTCGGGGACCATCCGTGACGGGGGTAGCCGGGTCTGCAAGATAGCCTGAGCAGAACATCTTGCTGGAGCATCCTGTGATCTTTCTGCACGTCCTTGGTAAAGGTTCAGGGTGTCAGCTCACATATCCAACTTTATTGAAGGCCAGTTTTATGGCAGCCACTCGATTTCAGGCAATTTAGGGCCTCGGCTCCGTACCCAAATGGAGTTTTTCTCTAAGGAAATGGAGTTGCTCTAAATGGCTTGCTAGTTCTCTTCAGTCAAGTTACAAGACAGTGCCACTGATGGGTAACATGTAGGCAATGAAGGGACAGCAACTGCTTGGTAAAAATGGTGTGTATGAATTCAATCACAGAGGTTTGCCAAGAGCTGGGAGTAAGAATCGATGTCCTCACTTAGAAGAGCATAGTGCGCAGTTCTCAAGTGAGGATGATAATGAGCGTGGGGCGTGGGTGTAGCACTTAGGTCCCGGGCGGAGCAATAGATGCGGTACGTAGATGTCTGCCGTCCGTGAAGAGATGTGAGCACTTTACTGCAAAGATATATTTGTGGATATTTAATTGAGACATATCTTTGAAGAAAGTGCTCCCATCTCCACTGCAGCTCACTGAGTTTTTGCCTTAACACAAGCTGGTCAAAAGGCAAGACCATTTTCTGCTCTAGAGCGGGTTCTGGTCCCTCCCCAGCTGGTACCACCTTTGCTTCAGTTTCCATTAACCCTCTTCCTGAGTTAGTTTTGAGTCAGAATTAGTCTTATCTGGCCTGAAATTATGGGGCAGAAGTCAGTGCTGAGGCACAAAAGTCCCCACCCATTCTGTCCAGACTTAGTTTTTTGCGCAGGTGGTCTTGAGCACTCTCCTCTGTCACCGCCTCATCTTATTCTCTTCCATGATCACATTTATGTTCAATGCTGCAATAATTAATGCACCACAGCTCCCGTAGAGGCTGATTTTATGGTATTATGGATTCAAAACTAACCCAAAGAGAAAGAAAGACATAGACTTCATTTCTACACCGAGTAACCATGTTTTGGTGCCATTTTAAGGTAGTCGTGACTGTTCAGTGACAATAAGGTAGCAGTTTGTATCTTTCATAATCTGATTGAATCATTCACTCTAGAGTTTTTTGTATTTGAAGATAAAGCTGCTTTGGGATTATTTGGACCTATTTTAGTCAGTGTTCCTTTTGGTGACAAAATTCACAAGGAAGACAAAAACATGATGGAAATACTTATTTCTGTGGTCACTTGGCTCATTGCTTCTGGGCCTCTGTGCCGAGACCGGCTGTCATGGGGAACATGTAGTGGAGAAAAAAAAAAAAAAAAAAAAAAAAAAAAAAAAATAAAGTGTCTCCGCAGGGCAGACTAGAATCCAGAACAAGGGATGCACTCCATGACTCGCTTCCTCGAAATAAACCCAACTCCTAACAGCCTGTCAGGCTCCTTTTTAGGCATCCTTATGAGCCAGTCCGACCACTACCTATAACTAGGTTTTTAAAGTACAGAAACTGGCTGGAGAGATGGCTAGCGGTTAAGAGCCCGACCGCGCGTACAGAGGACCCGGTTTCGATCCCAGCACCCACATAAAAAAAAAAAAAAACCGTCTGAAACTCCATTCCAGGAGAACTCCGTTCCAGGGGAATCCGAGACCGCTTCTGACCTCCGCGGCTTGGCACACACGGGTGCACAACTTGCATGCACACAATACTTCCATCACTACAGATAAATAAAAGATTTCATTAAAGTAAGAGTAAATAAATAAATACATGAAACTTCAGAAAGAAGGGAGGGCTTCATATCCAAATCGGAATTCTGCCCCTATACTAAAAGACTCATGTCCATTTCACAGTTCATTTGATCCATTTCCAAAAGTACTCCAATGGTTCTGCCATTGTTTAAAAGTCTTCTGTAAGAGTCAAGGCAAGCCGGCGTGGTGTGCACGCCTTTAATACTGCACTTGGGATGCAGAGGCAGGTGGATCTCTGTGAGTTGTAAGGCCAGCCTGGTCTACAAGATGAGTGTCCCAGGCCAGCTGGACTACAGGGATACCCTGTCTTGGAAAAAGGACCAAAAAAATCATAAATAAAGTTAATTAAATAAAAAATAAATAAAAATCCCATTTCAAGTGAGTAAATGAGGCTGAAATAGGGAACGGGACTGGCTCAGAAGAAGAAAGTAAGCTCCAGGTCCAACACAGCCAGCATTGGCACGTGGGGTTGTCCTGCCCTTCGCATGGCCTCTCTCTCCAGTTGGCTCTATAACTGCCTGTGGCTTTCTTCAGCAGAGCTTCTACACTCTTGACATCTACAACATCCTGCAGTTTCCCTTGCTCACAGTTTCCCATATCACTCTATCATGGGCTATCTGGAAGGACTCTGACCCTGCCACTTATTGCCTGGCCTCCCAGACCTTCCTTTGAAGTCTCTAAGTCTCCACAGCCACTTTAACATTCTGCATACCTGCAAAGCCAGCATGATGTGAACACCACTGAAGTCTGCTACCAGTTGTACAGCAACCAGGCCCTTTGGGGCCATATGCAGTGGCCTGAGTGTCTGGGTGGCTGAACATGAGGAACTACTTCCCTGGGTGGCTCTATTCAAGCAGGAAAAGGTCTTTTTTTTTTGTTTTTTTTTTTTTTTTTTGGAGAGCAGGGTCTCCCTATAGCCGCCCCTCCGGGAACTCTGTAAACCAGGCTGGCTGGAACTCACAAAGATCCACCTGCCTCGGCCTTCCGAGTGCTAGGATTAAAGGCGTGCGCCACACGCCCGGCAGGAAAAGTCTTCTATGAGTATTGTCCCTTTATATTCGTAACTTGTGATGGGGGTGGATTGACTAATTCCTAGAGTATCTTTCTGTGTCCCATGCTTTCTTTGTAATGGTAACAATTCCTAGCAACTACGCTGTCCCTAGGCATAACTTTAATGAGTTTCCTTGTTCGTGTGGAAGTTTTTGAAATATGTTCTGCTTTTTGTCCTCAATTATCACTGTAAATCTGAATAAAAGCAACCAATAAGAACCAAGCTAGAGCCTGAATGCTGAGCCGCCTTGAAATTTTCTGTAGAAAGCTGTGTTCACCGAATTCTAGGCTCTATAGCTCCTCTCAAAGCTCCTGAGGATGAGCCACAGTATTAGATTAGTCCATGTTAGGAAGCAGAATTAGAAATGAAGGTTGTAGTGAAGAGGTAGTGTGGGATTAGCACCGCAGATTATGTGTGAAGTGCTGTACACTTAATAAAACTGGGCTGGAGGGGATGGGTCACGGTTAAGAGCACTGACTGTCTTGCAGAGGACCGTGGGGTTCATTCCCAGCACCCAGTGGCGGCTAAGAACTGTCTTTACTCCAGTTCCAGGGGAATCGACACCCTCTTTGACCTCCGCAGCATTGCATGCATGGGTGCACAAACCTACATGAGACAGGACACTCATACACATAAAAAATAATAATTTTTAAAAATGAAAAAAAATGAACTTAGACTTAGCAAGATGTGGTGCTCACCCAGGCTACCTAAAGATAAGCACTGAGCACTTGGCCAGCCACAGAAGGGCTTGGAAGAGCCCAGAACTGAGTGCGCTCAACTGATTAGGTGGCCAGAAGCAACAGAATATAAGATCCAGATGAACAGAACTGGATCCCCTGTCCAGCCCAGGTCCTGGGAATGAACCCAGATAGAATGGGGGACCTGAGGCACAAGCCTGGAGATTAGTACCTGGGACCGAGTGTACTCCCCACGACAGGCTGTGGCCTACTTAAGCCAGGGAGAGCAAATCCTCAGCACTCTCACTCCCCCTCGGGGGACCTGCCGTGAGATGCTGCCAGGAACTTCTCAGCTAAGCGAGCACAACACAAACCGGACCCCTTTGGTAAGACAGCTGCGAACGCAGATGAGAACACCCAGACATTCTGCTCCCCATGACCAGTTCGCCTGAAGTGCACACTGACCGTGCTTGCCACTGGAAGCTGCCCCAGCACCGGACTGAGAGATCTGCTCCAGCCAATCATCCATTGGCTTCTTGGAAACTCCCTGGCATGGATCCGTCTACAACTTCCAGGAGGCTAAGAGATGCTGTAGGTGAGTGGCCTTGGGGACCTAGGCCAGGACCACGACAAAATTAGAATTATAGAATATACTGTGGCGTGCAGGGAATTAAATAAAATTGAGATGCACTATAATATTCGTGCCTTGGATTCCTTTGGACTTAGTCCATGCTAGTCCTTGCTCACAGCAGTCCACCAGTTCTAAACTCAGACTTACAAAAAGTCTGAAGGAATGGTATGAATCAGAAGGCTCCAAGTTCTTGGACATTTCGCTCCCAGTTGGTAGCTGTTTGGGGAGGTTTTAAGAGGCGCAGCCCTGCTGGAGGAAGCTGTCACTTGGGGTGGACTTTTGAGAGGTTCTGCTGTGCCATCCTCCCCTGCCATTACGGACTCCATCTGGAACCATAAGCCGAATAAACACTTGTTCTATAAGTTTATTGCCTTGGTCATGGATGTTTTTTATCATAGCACGAAAAGTGACTAATACCATAAGACAAAATAATGCAAGTTTCTTGCCTCTAGTTGGCCTCTAGTCCAGCTCCAAATAGAGTTCTTGTTTCCATCAGAAATCTCATAAACACAGTCTTTGCCATCTGTATTCCTGTCCACATATCCATCATCTGACTATGATTTGTCTAAAGTACAAATTAAAATAGTAATGATAAGTGGATGTCCTGGTCCTCTCGGCTCACCAGAATCACCCATGGGCACATGCCTGGTAGGGTGGTGGTGTAGTATGCGGGGTCCACAGTTGAGTACGTCTGTTTTCTTCCCAGCAGCTCACATAGCATCTTTCAGCAAGATGAAAGCTAGCCAGCAGGGAATGTTAAAAACAACTTTAAGTTACTGCCATTTTGATGATTCTGGGGAGTATTCACAGAGTATGAACAGAAAGTCCTAATGTCTTTCTTTCCAAGGGTATGGCATCTGTGCAAGCTGCCAACAGGAAGGGACTGAATGGGCTCTTGACCCAATTCACCTGCCATTTCTCAGGTTAACAGTGCTTCACTTCAGATGTGCGCATTTTGAGATAGCAATGTTCTGGAATTACTCCCACTTTATTTATTTATTATTTATTTATTTATTAATTTTTTTTTTTTTTTTTTTTTTTTTTGGTCCTTTGTTTTTTTTTTTTTTTTTTTTTCCCCAGCTGTCCTGGAACGTCACTCTGTAACCAGCTGGCCTTGAACTCACAGAGATCCACCTGCCGCTGCCTCCTCGATGCAACGATTAAAGGCGTGCGCCACAAGCCCTGGCAGTACCCACTTTAAATACTGCAGACGGAGGAGAGTACCCATATTTCAACAGTACCCAGTGCTCTGGCAGAAAAGACAGAGCTTGGCAACCTATGTGTCAGCAGCAGACTCCAGAGCTGTAGGGATTATAGGGCCCATCTCTGCCCCAAACACTCAAAGGAAGAAGGCTCCAGTATGAAGAACATTTTAACCTGAGGCCTGGCCTCTGGCATGTGATTGTGGAAGGGAGTAGGCCTGAGGTAGAGTCAGCTGCCAGGTGATTCTCAGACACAGGTGTATTTACTTCCTTTTGGAAATGACAGTGTCTGGAGTCCACCAGCACCACAGGTGGGGAGATGACCAATCATTCAAAGGAGGAAAATAGCCAAGCATGGTGGCACACTCCTGTAGTCCCAGCACGTGGGAAGCAGAGGCGGCAGATCTCTGTGAGTTTCAAGGCCGGCCTGGTTTACATATCAAGCAAGTTCCAGGCCAGCTTGGGGACTATAGGGGACTCTGTCTCAAAAAGACCAAAATCAAATAGTAAAGAAATAAGTATATAAAATTAAATAAAAGAAAATGCCACCTGCTGATCACTAAGTGACTGCTGAGGAGGACCCGATGCAGCAAGAGGCTGTGTTTTCTTTCGTTTTTTATTTTTTATTTTTTAATTCTTATTTTTTTTTTTTTTTTTTTTTTTTTTTTTTTTTTGCACCCATGTCATGCAATGCTGGCAGAAGGCAGAAGAGGGCAGTCATTCCCCTGGAACTGGAGTTTAAAGATGGTTCGTAGTTGCCATGTGGGTGGCGGGGAAATCAATCCATTTCCTCTGCAAAGAGCAGTCCGCAGCTCCCAACACCCTAAGGCAAATCTCATCCAGGCCCCCGTAAGAAATAATAATATTATTTTTGTCTTTTTCTTCCTCCTTTTTTCCCCCCCCCCCAAAAAAAAAAAGTTTTTTTTTTCTTTTCTTTTTTTTCTTCTTCCTTTCTTGTTTTGTTTCCTCCCCCCTTATGGTATGTTTTTTTTTTTTGAATATTTTGGAGGTCTTTTTTTTTTTTCCCCGAGACCAATGGGGAGTTTTTTACCCGGCCCAGCTGACCTGAGGAAACGACTCAGACTCTCTGATAGACCAGGCTGGCCTTGAACTCACAAGATCCACCGGCCTCTGCCGCCAGAGGCTAGGACTAAAGGCGTGTGCCATGTATTTTCTTTTTAAAAAAAAAATCTTTGGGACCAGCGTGGTGGCGCAATGCCTTTAGTCGTAGCACTTGGGAGGCAGCAGGCAGGTGGGGGATCTCTGTGAGTTCAAGGCCAGCCATGGGCTACATAGTGAGCTCCAGACAGCGGGGGCTACATTGTGAGAACTTGTCTCAAAAGACCAAAAAAAGAAAAAAAAAAATCTTGGGGGGGGGAATAGCTTAGAAGTTTAGAGCACTTGCTACTCTCGCGACGATCCAGGTAGAGTTTCCAGCCCCACATGGCCGCTAACAACTGTAACTCCAGTTTGTTCAGGGGATCCAATGCAATCTTCCAGTCTTGTAGGCATTGCATGCACATGTGCAATTACATACAGGCAAAACCCTCATATACTAAAATAAAAAGAAATATTAGAATATTTAATAGGAGACGTTGATATATATGAAGTGGGTGCATTCCTTGTGTGTTGAGGTCAGAGAACAATTTTTGTGGAGTCAGTTTTTTCTCCTTCTCACCTATATGGTTCCTGGGATTGAACTCAAGTTGCCAGACTTACACAGAAAATACCTTTACCCACCGAACCAGCTTGCTAAGGTAAGACCAGGAGCTGATTTTTTTCTTTTTAATATGTGTATGAAGTGTTTGTGCCTGCTGTGTGTAATTGCCTATGTGTTGTGAGATGCCTGAGGAGGCCCAGAAGAGAGTGTCAGACACCCCTGGAACTGGCGTTACAGTTATCAGCTGTCAGGTGGATGTTGGGAAACCAAACACAGGTTTCGCAAGAACAGTCAGTGCTCTTAACCCCTGATGCTCTCTAGCCTCCAAGGTAGGGCTATTTTTTTGATTGGTGGGGGGGGGCTGTTCTCAGATCCTAAGTCCTAGCTTGGGGAAAGTGTTTTCATCCATGACACTTGGCAGGCAGGTGGGTGTTGGATCTGTGGCTTGTTGGGTGGTCACAGCAGCAGGGTGGGCCTGAGTTCCACAGGAAAAATCCAGAGCCCAGGATCTGGCTGGGGTAGAGCCTGGGTTTTTGAAAACTGACTCTGGAATGTTTTGCTTCAATAAAAGTAACAATCCATTCAGGTCATGGGCAGTAAGCCTGGTTGGGGGTCAGGGGGGGGGAGGGGAGGAGTGGCACTTCCCTTACGGCAGGCTGGCAGAATGGGACAGAGAAATGGGTGCCTTTGAGTAAAGTGACAGCCTATGGAGAGACGCCCAGCCACCTGGCACTGTCATCCTGGCCAGAGGCTTGGTCATTGTGCCTTCAGGGAAAGGAATACTATGTTAAACCATGTTGAGTGAAAGAGGAAAGCAGACAATGTCTTTATATCTAATCCAAAATCATCTGGAAACACCAACCGCGGGAGAAATGGGGCTTATCGCCTGGCATGAACAAACAAGCTAGTTAATGAACACTTTTGGGGGAGCTTTTCACTGCCTATTTATCAACCATACTGGGCCATTTCCACCTTCCAAGGCTCTAGTGTGGGGTGGGACCAGGTGTGCTGACTGATTGAAGCAAGGCAGTTGGTGTAATGTCCCAGTTGATAGAGGCTGGGTTCTTTTTTTATTTTATTTTATTTATTTTTGTATGTGTATGAATTACTGGGCTGCGACTGTAGTTTGTGGCCCCGTGGTAACTTGCCATGCCATCGGAGTGCAGAAGAGGTCTGGATTTCCCCGGGAACTGGAGTTCTCCTGGAATTGGAGTTACGAGGACGGTCTAAGCCGTCCATGTGGGTGCTGTGGAATCGAACCCGGGTTCCTCTGCAAAGCATCAGTGCTCTTAACCATCTAGGCTATCTCTCCAGCCCCAAGGCTGGGTCTGAGGTTACTCCTATAAAGACAATTAAGGGGCCTCCGTGATGGGAGCAGCTTTTCTCTTCTCCCGCTGATGCTAGAAGCCAGTCTCTAGGCAAGTGATGGTAACAGAGGCCCTGGATGGACTCTAGACAACTGCTGCTGATTTTTCAATCAGATGCAAACCTTTACTTGTGATCCTGTCATCTTTGTGTGTGCATAATCTTTGTGTGTGCATATTCATTTAACAGTGCTGGGATTGAGCCCAGGCACTTCACACATGCTAAGCAAGTGCCCTACGCTGAGCCACATTCTCAACTATATTTTATTTCTGACACTGGAAGGGCACAGGTACTTAGATCTCTTCCAGGTTTTTCTCCAGATTCCTTTCTTTGAAACATACCAAATCCACAATTCCCCTCCCCAGGATTTTTCCCTTAGCTTCATGGTGCTTATATGGGAGAGGACATATTTTCTAGGCATTTGCCCTGATGAAGTGTGGGAACCTTGTACTGACCTTCCTTGTGAGAATCTCAAGCTTGCTGATGCCAAGGTGCTTGGTCAAGGAGGGACCTAACCTCTGTGGGAAGCAGAGTCAAGTTAAAGCTTTTGGAGCACCTTGGCAGGAGCAGTTTTCACAAGAGATGGCCGCAATGGGGCTTGAGATATGGCCTAGCGGTAAGCGCTGACCGCTCTTGCAGAGACCACGGGGTCCGATACCCAGCACCCACATGGCGGCCGAGAACCGTCGAACTCCAATTTTCCAGGAGAACTCCAGTTCCAGGAATCCGGACCCTCTTCTGACACTGACCTCCGCGGCATTGCACGACATGGGTGCACAAACCTACATGCAGACAGCACATTCATACACATACAAAAATAAATAAAATAAAAAAATAAATAAATATTAAAAAAAAGAAATATTAAAAAAAAAGAATAAGCCAGGCGTGGTAGCACATGCCTTTAATCCTAGCACTTGTAAATTATTACCTTAAGCTGAGGATGCTCCGAAATGTACTCCTTTTTTGTTCATTTTCTATTGCATTTTTGCAAATTTCATGTTAGGCTGGGGTTCTGGATGAAAAGCCAAGGTGGCATACACCGGAAGATACCCCCTTTCCTTTTCTGGTCAAGAGCCCACATTTGTAAAAACACCCTAAGAAGGCCTGAGCAAATCACTGGACAGAGCCAACACCTGGTTCCAAATTCCCACGGCAGAGGCAGGCAGATCTTTGTGAGTTCAAGGCCAGTCTGGTCTACAGAGTGAGTTCCAGGCCAGCTGGGGCTACAGGGAGACCCTGTCTGGAAAAGACCAAAAAAAAAAAGAGACCAAAAGAGAAAACTGAGCATGCTTAGTTAAAGAGTATATTCCTGGAGGCCTGGGAGAAGTCAGAGGGGGGAGGGAAATGGATATAATCAGCATACATGTATGAAATTCTCAAAGAATAAATAAAAATAGATATTTTAAGAAGGAGTACGTTCTTAGACCCAGTATAAAAGTGAAGAAATGGGTAAGAAAGCCCCAACTTTAGTTTTTTTGGGTTTTTTATTATTGTTGTTGTTGTTTTTGCCTTTTTGAGACAGGGTCTCCCTGTAGTCCCAGCTGGCCTAGAACTTTGTATATAGACCAGGCTGGCCTTGAACTCAAAGAGATCCACCTGCTTCTGCCTTAGTTGGTTTTCTTGAAGGGAATGATGCTAAATAGGTGGAATCATACTGAGGGACATTTGGAGACAGAAATGTGGCTTGATAAACCTTAACATATATGACTGAACATGAAAACCTGTGGGGTTATGGGGATCCAGATAGGGGAGAGGGACTAAATATGATCAAAATGTATGTAGGAGGTTTCCTGGCCGAAAGAAAGGCTTAATCAGGCCGAATTAAAAGTAAACAAAGGCAGGCTTTTATTCTGGGAAATATGCTCTCTCAGGCGAATCCATGGCCCTTTGGGGTGAAGGACCATGGGAAAGCTTGTGTCTGGGAGGGGCAAAGGACCTTTTTGTTTTCTTCTCTTTTTTTTTTTCTTTTCGAGACAGGGTCTCCCCTATAGCCCCAGCTGGCCTGGAACTCACTCTGCAGACCAGGCTTTCCTTGAACTCACAGAGATCCACCTGCTTCTGCCTCCCTGGTGCTAGAATTAAAGGTATGCACCACCACGGCTTAAAGATGGTTCTTAGAATCAAACCGGGGTCCTCTGCAAGAGCAGTTGGCATTCTTAACCACTGAGCCATCTCTCCAGCCCAGGACCTTTTGTAGGTCAGGGAAGGGGAGATGGTGACGGGTTGGAATCTGGCCAATTAGGCCAGGTCAGGGCCCTGAAAGTGGGTCTTAGACCCAGAGGTCTCATGGGAATTCGGAACCAGGTGTTGGCTCTGTCCAGTGATTTGCTCAGGCCTTCTTAGGGTGTTTTTACAAATGTGGGCTCCTGACCAGAAAAGGAGAGGGGTTACCTTCCGGTGTATGCCACCTTGGCTTTTCATCCAGAACCCCAACCTAACATGAAATTTGCAAAAATGCAATAGAAAATGAACAAAAAAGGAGTACATTTCGGAGCATCCTCAGTTTAAGGTAATAATTTACAAAGAAAGATAGGTGGCTAGAGAGAAGGCTCACAATACTGCTTTTGCAGAAGACCTTGGGGATCCAACACCCTTTTCTGGCCTCTGAAGATATTGCACACGAGTGTACTTACGTACATGCAGGCAAAACATTTATAAACTTCAAATAGTTTTTTAATTTTTAAAAAAGAAGAAAAGATAGTAGACACACTTTGGGCACACTTAGCTCAAGGCCGTAGAGTACATGTTTATGAGATTAAAATTGTGGACAGGAGGGGCTGGAGAGATGGCCTAGCGGTTAAGAGCGCCGACCGCTCTTACAGAGGACCCGGGTTCGATCCCCAGCACCCACATGGCGGCCGAGAACCATCTGAAACTCCAATTCCAGGAGAACTCCAGTTCCAGGGGAATCCAACACCCTCTTCTGACCTCCGCAGCATTGCACGACACGGGTGCACAGACTTGCATGCAGACAGTACATTCATACACATACAGAAATAAA
>VZQC01009457.1:0-16484 GCA_009823505.1 Rhizomys pruinosus
TAAAACAAAAAAAAAGAAAAAAGAACAAGAGAACAGAAAAAAAACTAAACAAAAAAAGAAACAAACAGAAAAATGTGCCACAGTAACAGAAAAAACAAACAAAAAACAAAGTTAAACAAAAAAAAAAATAACAAGACGTAAACCAGAAAAAAAAAAAGAAAAAAAAAAAAACAATAGGGAAGAATAAAAAGACAAGCCAAGAAAGAAAAAAAAACACTAAAAAAAAAGAAATAGACAAATCAGAAAAGGAAGAAAAAAATAAAAGAAAAAGATATAAAAAAAAAAAACAGAAAGATATGAAAAAAAAACAATAAGAATAAAGATATAAGATGAATAAAACGAAAACAAAAGACAAAAAAAAAAAGCATAAGCTAAAGAAAAATAAGAAAGGGAAAAAACAGAAGAGAACAAATGAAGAAAGAGATATAGACTAAAAATACAATAAACAAAAGAATAGAAGAAAAAAATAAATAAACAAAAAGAAAAATAGATAAAAAACACAGAAGAAGAAAAACAAAAAACCAAACAAACAAAAAAAACAAAAAAGATCAAAATAACAAAATAAAGAAAAGAATAAAAAATCTAAAAAAAATATATTAAAAATTTTTTTTTTTTTTTTTTAAAAATAAAAAACAAAAAAGAAAAGAAAAAATGATAAAAAAAACGGAAAAAAACAAAGATGCGAAAATAAAAAGAAAAAGAAGAAAAATGAGGAACAAAGAACAAAAAAGGAATTTAAGATGTTAGTAATACCGAACAGAAAATAAAGAAAACAGAAAAAAAAATAAAAAACACCAAAAATTAAACAGAGGTGCAAAATATAAAAAAAGTAAATAAAAATAATAAAAATTCAAAAGAGAGGAGAATAAATAAGGACAAATAAACCAGACAATCAAAGCAAAGAAAAAAGGATAGTAAAAAAGAATGCATAATATGGAAACTAAAAAACAAAACAAAAAAAAAAAAAGAGAAAAATAAAAGCAAAATAAATGATAAAAAGATAAAAGAACAAAACAAAAGACAAAAAACAAAAGAAATAAAAAAAAAAAAAAAAAAAAAAAGCGGGGGAAAAAGGGATCATACACAAAGCAAAAACAAAGAAAACAAATATAGAAAAAAAGTAAATACAGAAAAAAAGAGAAATGAGAGAAAAAAAAGAAAAATAAAAGAAAGAAAAACACAAGAAAAAAAATAATAAAGCGCAAGAAAGAGATCGACCAGAAAGGGTAAAATACAGGAAACAAAAAATACAAAATAAAGAGAAACAAAAACAAAAAACGAAACAAAAAAAATAAAAATATATATAAAAAGAAAAAGAGAAAAAAGGAACAACAAAGAAAGAAAAAAACAACAACAAAGTAACAAATACAGAATATAAAAAAAACACAAAAAAAACAACAAAAAAGCCTAATATGCAAATAGATGACAACAAAAGGAACAACAACAAAAAAAAATAAAAAAAACAAGAAGAACAAATAAAAAAAATTTTTTTTTAAAGCAAAAAAAAAAAAAGATACAAGAAAAACTAAAAAGATGAAAAATTTAAGCGAAGAAAAAGTAAATACACAAAGAATGCTGTACAAAAGAAGTAAAGAAGAATGAGAAAAGAAACAAATCAAAACAAACCAAAAAAAGAAAAAAAAACAAAAAAAAAAATAATCAATAGAAAAAAAAACAAAAAAAACAGAAAAAAAAAATAAATAAAAAAAAAAAAACAAGGAAAAAAAAAACAAAAATACAAAAAAAAAACAAAAAGAAAAAAATAAAAAAAAAAAACACAAAACAACCACCACAAAACTAAAACAAAAAAAAAAAAAAAAATCCAAACGAAACGAACCAAACCAACACACAAGCCAGAATGAGAGGACGAAAGAGGAGTCAGGAAGGGAGGACGGACGCAAAGCATCGCCGTCTCGTAACAACATGTAAGATTGGCAATTCAGGCTCACCTTTGGAAGCATTACAGGCAAGGAGCAAATGACCAGTATGCCAGGATCACGGAAGAAGGAAGAAGAGGGGAATACACGGGAAAAAGGTGCAGGATAATCCCACGCCAAGATTTACCAACCCTATGCATGACTCCTGCAGTTTGGTCCCCCCGGGGATGTCCCAGTGACCCAGACATGAAACACCAATTGGGAAACATATCTTAAAAAGAAACTACCAAGAATTCATAAAGAACAAATTAAAAAAAAAAGAATATAAAGAAAAAGTAAGAGAACTAAATAAAGAGAATGAAGATTTCAAGAAGGATCTAGAGAGATAGAATGACAAGCTCCGGAAAGGAAGAAAGGAAGTTAGGAATACACTGAAAAGAGCCCCATGGCTGAAATAAGAAAAAACAAAGAAACAAACAAAAAAAAAAAAAAAAAAAAAAAAAAAAAAAAAAAAAAAAAAAAAAAGACATAGAAACACTGAAAAAATCTAAAGAAGATCAGAAGAGTGAATATGGAAAAAGCGAGAATTCGAACACTCTATCCATTCAAGAGGATGGGAAGGAAAGGAAGAAGGTGTTGAGCTAAAAAAACGCCCAGAAGTCAGAATGGAGGAAGCAGAAAAAGAAATGAGACCTGGAGGGACAACCACAGCGAATAACAAACTAAAAACCTCACGGAAAATAAGATTTATGAAAAATTTTAATAATATACACAAAACAATGGACACAACCAGGAGCTGTTGGGGCCCCTATGAAAACTGATCAAACCTCCGGCCTCACAGGAGATTAGAGAATGGGAAGGATAGAAGGAGAAGAAATCCCAAGAGAATAGTGATTGATCAGATCTTCAAACAGAATAATAGATGAAAACTGTCCCAAACTAAAAAAGACAATACACCAATAATATCCAATTTCCACGAAGCACATAGAACTTCCAAACAGACAAGATCAGAAAAAAGAAATTCTCCACCGCCACATCTAAGGTTAAAATTGCTGGGACACCCAAAAAACAAACGATAAAAATTCTTAGAAGCGACAGTGAGAAAAAAACAACAATGTGACTATTAAGGGGAATCCCTCTACAGTAAATAACAACGGACTTCTCATCAGGGGGTCAACGATGAAGGATAACAAGAAGAAAGAAAGAAATCCCTGGACATAAATTAGCAACAACATTCCCCCAGTGTGTTAGGTAGGGACAAGGATGCACAGGCCCAGGGTACTATAACCAGCAAAAATGTCAATCATAGTGGAAGGAGAGAGGATAAGTATCTTTCCACATACATTAAAACAACTTGAAAGAATACATGTCCGGAAAAATAACCCTTCAGAGAACACTTGAAACAATCCAAAATAGGACTTCAGAAGGCATAAGAAAGGAGGCAATCCAACCCAGGCAACTAGAGGAGAAATCAATTTATAAAGCATACTGCGATTAGAAAACCTAAATCATAATACCGAAGATGGATATGAAGGCAAACGGAAACAAAAGGGATGGGATCATGCAGCCAACACACAAAACTATCAGTCATAACTCTAAAATATTAAGGACTAAATTCCCCAATCCAAACACATAGACATCAGACTGGGAGGACGACTGGATTAGGATCAACAGAATAGAACCACTTCGATATGCTGTCTGCATAGCAAAAATTCCACATCGTTTACCTGCAAAGGACAACCGCACTCACCTTAAAGTGAAGTGGTGGAACTACATATTCCAAGAGCAACTGGGTACACAACACTAAGAACGCAGGTGTGGGGTTGCTATTTTAATATCAGATTATAAAATAGACCTTCAAAGTAAAATGAAATCAGAAGATGATCAGGACAAATGCAAGGCCATTACATTTTCATTCAAAGGACACAATCACCAAAAGATTTCATCTCCAATTATGATATATATCCCCTAACATTCTGGCTTGCTACACAACCTTTATAATAGACAATTCTCAGGACCACATAGTCACGCGACTAACCCCAGACCACCTCATAGTGGAGAGATTTTATTTTCACTACTCATTCCTACTTGAGCTCTTTGGATAGGTCAACAGGGACAAAAAATAAACAGAGAGGAATCAGAACTGAACTGAA
This sequence comes from Rhizomys pruinosus, assembly GCA_009823505.1. Lineage (NCBI taxonomy): Eukaryota > Metazoa > Chordata > Mammalia > Rodentia > Spalacidae > Rhizomys > Rhizomys pruinosus. The sequence continues at coordinate 4,031 of VZQC01009457.1, forward strand.
TGCTATGATACACCAAATGTACCATCATAGACCTTCTTACCGACATTCCATTCCTAATATCCAGTGAGAATACACTTTCTACTCGTGCACCCCCCGGAACATTCTCCAAAATTGGACCACATCCTCGGAAACAGGAAGAAACCTCTCAAATACAAAAAGATTGAATAATTTCATGCATCCGTTCCGCCACCGTGCAATGAAGTCAACTATCAACAACCAGGACAAGCCCTTCCTGTCCTTACAAGGGCACATGGAGACTAAACAAACCACTCTTGAATAATGAATGGGTCAAGGAAGAGATTAAAGAAAGAAATAAAACATTCCAGGAACTAAACGAAAATGACAATTTCCAAACCATACAAAACTTTATGGGAAGTACCTTAAAAAATAAAAAGCAAGTGCCCAAGCGGGAAAATTTTATAGCCTCTGGGTTTTGCCTTAATATATAAACAACACAGAAAGAGCACAAGTGTATTATCTAACACTACAGCTAGAAGCAATTGAGAGGCAACAAAGATGAACCCTAAACGCATACAGACCGGAAGGAAATAACCAAAAAATCAGAATACCAGACATCAATGAAATCGAAACAAAGAACACAATACAAAAAAATCAATGAAGCCCAAAAGTTGGTTCTTGAAAGAATAAACACGGATAGACAGACCTTAGTCCCAAGTTAGCAAAATAGAAAAGAAGGAACACTCCCAAAAATCAATTACAATCTGTGATGATGAAAAGGGAATTATCACAACGGACAAGGAAAGATCAAGAAAATTATATGGGAATATTACAAGAACCTAATTCTACCAAGTTTGAAAACTCAGAAGAGAATGGATGACTATCTGATATCCTGGGAATCATCAAAGCCTGGCCAAGAGGAGACCAGCACGCTTACAGCTTAAAAAGACCCATATATATGAAGAAATAGAGGATGTCGTAAGAAGCCTCCCAACTCAAAAAAAGCCATGGGCTCTTCCCAGCGGTTTCACAGCAGAATTCTATAATAAATTTAAAAAAGATCCTACCTACTACCATTATTTCTGAAACTGTTTATAAGTATACAATCAGAGGGAAATCTTCCCAAATTCCTTCCATGAAGCCAACATCACACTAATACCACCAACCCAGCCAAAGAAGGACACTAAAAATGGAGTGGTATTATAGACCCAATCTCCTTCATGACTCAAATGATGCCCTCAAAAATTATCAAACCGAAGTGAATACTGGCGAACAATCGCATAATAGACCCACATCACGAAGCATATCCCCCTATTGACCAAGTGGATTCATACCAGAGATTCGGGGATGGTCTTCTAAACATACGAAAATCAATCAACATTCCATTTTCAAACACATAAAAGGACACAAAGGACCCAAAATAACCCAACACCATCTCGCTATAATTTGATGCTCCTGAAAAAAGCCTTTGACAAAATTCCGCATCCCTTCATGCTTAAAGTCCTATGAGTTGGATTGGAGGGATCACTCATCAATGTAATCAAAGCCCATCTACCGTGTACACCCACCAGTCTCAATTCATCCTCTAAATGGGGAAAATTGATGGAAGCATTCCTTTTAAAGGTGGGAACTCAGCAAGCCTGCCCCTTGCCACCACTTCTTTTCATTTTAGTGCTTGAAACACTTGCTTTGGCAGTAAGGCAAGAAAAGGCTATTAAAGGAGTACTAATTGGAAAAAGAGGAAGTCAATACTATCCCTATTTGCTGTGATGATATGATTGTTTACTTCAGAGATGCAAAAAACTCCACCCAGAAAACTCCTAGAAACGATTAAACACTTCAGCCAATTAGTGGCTGAGGATCAGAGTCAGGATACAAAAATTAACCTTAAAAATTTTCAATGGGGGTCTTTTCTTAACACCAAAAACAAGCAACTGAGAAAATAAGAAAGTTTCAAACTTTGAGACTCCCACTCCACAACAGCCTCAGAAAGAACACTAATTGATACCTAGGAACAATCCTAAACCAAAGACACCCAAATGACCTCTACAACATAAAATTTTAAACACTTAAAGAAAAGAATTGGAAGAAGACTCCAGAAGCAGTGAAAATACCTCCCAATGCTCATGGATTTGGGAAAATTAAACATTGATTTTAAAAATGTAAAACTTTTGGGGGGACTGGAGAGATGGCCTAGCGGTTAATGAGCGCCGAATCACCAGATATTACAGATGGACCCGGGTTCGATCCCCAGCACCCTCCAATTGGCGGTCCCGAGAACCGTCTGAAATCTCCCAAGCCATGGAGATTAACTCGCGTTCCGGGGGAATCCGGACACCCTCTTCGACCTCCCGCGGAATTGCACGACACGGTGCGTTGGTGCACAGAACCTGCATGCCAGGACAGCTACATTCATACCATACAAAGACATAATATTAAAATTAATAAAAAAAAATGTCCATTTTACCAATACTCTTGTATAGATTTAACTCTTGTATAGATTTAATCCCAATCAAAATCCCCCCCAATAGTTTCTTCATCAGGTGGAAACACGTTCTTATAATTCATCTTGGGAGAAGTACCAAAAGACCGCTTTTGGCAGGTTCCCTCGAAGAGTGCCTCCATTAATTCTCAATCTGAGTGAAAAGAGCAATACGGAGGGATCGCTATACCAGATTTTACAAACTATACTACAGGGCTCTAGTTATAAAAAAAAATACCCTGGTACTGGCACAAAATATCGGAGACCTGTTGACAATGGAACAAAACCGAAGAAACAAATCTGTAGCACATACCAATTTCAGCCATCTCATATGACAAGGGGGCCAAGAAACCATCAATGGAAAAAAGACAGCAACTTCAGCTAAGTGGGTGTGGAAATATGAACATCACCACTTGTAGAAGATGAAATTAAACCCTACCTACTCGCCCTGTACAAAAGTCAACTCCAGATTGGCCAAAGACCTCAAAGTGAACCCCCAAACTCCGAAGACTATAGAAGAAGATAAACCGTTGGGCTAGCAGACCTTAACAAGACCATAGCGCGTAGGAAAAGACTTTCCTAATCAGACAGCAGCTGCACAAGATGATTGATTAAGGTCTGATCAATTGACAAATGGGACCTCATCAAATCTCAATAAAGTTCTTACTTCAACTAGAGAAACATTCTAAGGATTATTGAAAGAGAAATCCCCCTACAGGTTCAGTGGGATGGAAACCTTCATGCAGATGACATACTGACCATAGCAGTTGACGTGCTCCAGAGAATACGATTACAGCTACTCCAAAAAAAACACAGATACACATCGAAAAACAAAAGCCGACGGCCGCTCAATAGATGGAGCAAAGGAACTCGGAAAGGAGTACCTGCACATAGCGAGACTAGAGATGTCTGAGCGGAAAACACTCAGAACTTTATCAACATCACTATAATCATTAAGGAAAATGCAAATTCAAAACACTTTCAAGATATCATCTTACTCCCAGACGACTGGCTACGGATTTCAAGAAAACAAATGATACAATTGCTGGAGAGGTTGGTTGTGGTGGAAAGGGACACTCATCCACTGCTTGGTGGGCATTTTTAAACCTCGACTAGCCATTTATTGAAAGCAGTGTGAGAACCCTTGGAAGACTGGAATGAACTATAGTCCCCACTCCGACCCAGCCATACCCACTCTCTGGGCAATTGTTACCCTAAGACTCAGCCACCACATTGATGATACATTGCAACTGCCATGTTTATTTCAGTGATCTTCACAATGCATAAGGAGTCTGAAACCAACCCTAAAATGTCCCCTCTCAACTGACGAATTATGGATAGAGATATAATTCTTAGCCTTGTACATTCTACACAAATGGTATTTCTATTGCAGCAGTAAAGAAAAGACGACATCACGAGCTTAGCAGGAAAATGGCTGGACCTACGAGGATCCTCTATGCTGAGTGAAGTTAACACAAGTTCCAGAAAAAAACAAACGACGAATGGTATACCTTATCTGTGGATGCTAGCGAGATGTTAAGTGCCAATTACACAGTTGTAAGTGCTTGCTATTTCTTGTGTAGGGCCCCCTGTGCTTTTGTACAAAGCACTTGGACATAATGCATTTTGGAATACAACAAAACAAACAACAGAAAAGACTGCATCCAAGAACTGCCTCTGAAACAGTGAACTTTGCTCAAAACAGTTAACTTCATCATGGAGAATATCGAGATAGACTGAGAGGGAAATTAGCATGTTTGGCAGAATGCCCGAGCTCTGACGGGGTGGGGGAAGTATGATTTTATATGAGCGGAACAACGGTCTAGATTTGTTAAAAATAACTAAATAATTAATTAAAAAAAAATAAAGTATAACCTCATTTTCCTTCTACCTTGCTAGGTTTTTTTATTTTATTTTTAATTGTTATCAACAGTTTTACTGAGATCTAATTTACAAACCATGACATTCACTTAAAATTCAATTCTAAGTCTAAAAGCAATGGTTTTAATATACTTAAAGTTGTGCAATCATCACCAGAATGTAATTTTAGAGCATTCCTATCAGCCCCCATCACAGACTTTTCCATTCCTACTCCTAGGCCCAAGAAACTGCTGTCTTCCTTTTGTCTCTATAGGAATATGTTCCTTTTCTCCACCTTTCATATGAAACAGTCACATAATATGTGGTTTCTTTGGTGACTGGCTTTCTTTACTGAGTATAGTGGTTTTGAAGTTCATCCACGATGTAGCACACATATATCAGTACTTCTTAATTACCAAGTCCTACATTGTATGTGTGTACCATACTGTGTTTATCTATTCATTAGTTGGTGAATATTGCATTTCCACTTTTTTGGTTATTGTGAATAATGCTGCTATGAATGTTCCTATATTAGCCTTAAGGTAGGTATATGTTTTTTATTTTTTCTGAGTATAAATCTAGCAGCAGAACTGCTAGATCATGTAGCAATTTCGTGTTTATCATTTTGAGAAACTATTTTCCAAAGTGTTCTTGCACTGTTTTAGAGTCCTTCTAAGAATGTATGAGGGATCATATTTCTTTAATTACATTATTACATGTTATCTTCTTTTACAATTATTTAGAAAATCTCCTGTGACCCCCTTCACTTCTCAGTCTTACTATGTAGCCCAGGCTAGACTAAACTCAAGATCCTCCTGCTTCAGCATCTCAAGTGCTGGGGTTACAGGTGTATACTACCATACCCGGTTCTTTCTCTGTGTGAAATCACTTGTTTTTAATTGCATAGCTAGTTAACTGAAATGATTTCCTTTATTGCATGCAAAGTATTGTGAACCTCTCTGTTATACCTTGCCACTCTGGTACAGTATTTTCACAGCTAATATCTACCAAAAGTAGTCTTAAACTGAAGATATCATAACCTTTAACTGTAATACAACTTGTCAACTATTTCCACACCACCACCATTTTTATACTTGATGCTTCTGTGCTATTTGTTCCTTTATAGTATAAAAGCTAAAGAAAAGTCTTTACCTCACCCTGATACAGCAATGAGGCCTTGGCATTGACTCCAGAAACTTGAAAGGATGGTAGGGAAAGGAAACATAGATAAGCATCTTAAATGAAAGGAAGGCAAAGTTATGAAATAACAGGCTTACTTGTAACTAACTGCCTTTTCTTCCTCCTGCCATTCCAGAAAATCCGGTACTCTTTTCAAGGATTTCAAATCATTAAAATTCATCTTTACTTTGATCCTTAAACAAGAGAACATGAGTCAGGATGTTTCTAAACAATACTCATTTGCATTTATTTACACATTAATTATTGCTGGGCACTGAATGCTATATACACTGTCCAAAATACCATTATTTGAAACTGGTATGCATTCTCAAATGAGCTTAGTTCAACATTTTTTTAACTTTATTAATCTTTATGTTATGTATATGAGTGTATTCTAGTTTGCTTCCCTACTGTTGTGACGAAACACTGACCAATACCAACTTGGGGAGTAAAGGGTTTATTTGGGTCACTACTCCCCCAGGTCACAGTTCATCACTTAGGGAGCCCAAGGAAGGAACTCAGGTCAGGAACCCAGAGGCAGGAGCTGAAGCACAGGCCATGGAGGATTGCTGCTTACTGGTTTGCTCCCCTGGCCCATGCTTGGCCTGCTTTCTTTTACAATACACAACAACCTGCCCAGGGGTGGCACTGCCCACAGTGAGCTGAGCCTGCCCACATCACTCAACAATCCAGAAAATACCCCACAGACATGGCCACACACTAGTCCAATGAGTCGATTCCCCAATTGAGGCTCCCACTACCCAGGTGTGTCAAATTGACACCAAAGCTATCTAGCACAGAGTGTTATGCCTGCATGTATATAAGTGCACCAATGTCATGCAGTACCTGCAGAGGTCAGAAGAAGGTGTCAGATCCCCTGGACCTGGAGTTATGGACAATTTAAGCCACCATGTGGATGTTGGGATTCAAACCTGGGTCTTCTGCAAAAGCAACCAGTGTTCTTAACTATGGAGCCATCGCTCCAACCCCTCAACAATGTTTTAAAACATGGTGGAGATCAGGTCTGGAAAGATGATTCAGTGGTTAAGAATACTTGCTTTTCTTCCAGAAGACCCAGGTTAGATTCCCAGCAACCACATGATGGCTGACAACTGTTCATTAACTCCAGTTCCAAAGGATCTGATGGCTTCTTCTGCCCTCTGTGGTGCACTGCATATATGTGGTACATTTATATACAGGCAGGTGAAACAATCACATTGAATTTTTTTTAAATAATAAAATATTTTTTATTTTATTTTATTTTTTATTTATTTATTTATTTTTTACAGGGGAGAGTGCGAACGCAGTCCCCCACTACCACAAATTATGCAGTTGAGTTTCCCACATTTGGGGAAATCGCAGGGGTCAGCACATCCGGAGTGCAATGGATAAGCCCCGCCCTGGGAAAACCACCTTCGTGATCATGGTATCTCCCCTGCCAGGTAAGTATAATAAAATATTTTTAAAACATGATGAAGATTGATTTGCTATTCACTGAGAACCATGAATTAGGCAGATAAAGTTTAAGACACTCCCCTATCCACCAGAAGCTTATACTCTAATGCTAAAAGAAGAGCCAAGCGTAGTAGAACACGCCTGTGTTCCCAGCCCTTGGGAGGCAGGGGCAAGATTGGCACAAACATTTTTTTTTTTAAGTCATGAAAGGGGCCAGGGAAATGGCTCATTGGTAAGAGTGCTTACTGTAAAAGCAAGAGGACCTGAGTTCAAATCCCACGTGAAAACCAAGTACGGCCCATGTGCCTGCAATCCCAGCCTTTGGAGGTGAGATAGGCAGATCCTGATAGCTGACCAGCTTGCCAGCCTGGCCAAACAGTGAGTAGATTCAGTGAGAGACTCTATACCAAACCTAAGGTGGAAAGTGATGGAGGAAGACTCCCAACCTCCTTTGGCCTCTGCATGAACCAACATGGGTTCACATCCCCACATATAAACGTGTATACACCACACAAACAACTCTCTCTCTCTCTTCTCTCCTCTCTCTCTCTCTCTCTCTCTCTCTCTCTCACACACACACACACACACACACATACATTTCATGAAAATTGTGTCATTTACAAGCATAACTCTTAAACTATCTTTTCTAGAAATAACCAAACACTTGTTTTCCTCATCTCCCCAGTCATAAGTTGCCAGGCTGGCCTTAGAGACCCTCCAGTCTTGCACCCATGCAAGAGCTGAACAGAAGGCCAACTTGTGCCCTGGTTAGGTGATTTATTTTGCTGACACAGGATTCTGAATATAGTATAGCATTTTATTTATTTATTTATTTATTTATTTTTAGCATTTTAGAAAATATTTAAAGATGGGAGATGGAGAAATGGCTCAGGGGTTAAGAGCACTGCCTGCTGGTGCAGAGGACCCAGGTTTGAATCCCAGCACCTATATGGAGGCTAACAACTGTCTGTTACTCCACTTCCAAGGGATCCGATTCCCACTTTTGGCCTCCACAGGCACTGCATGACTCAGATGCACGTCCATACAGGTAGGTATAACACTTACACACATAAAATAAAATAAATTCTTGAAAAAGAAAAGATCTAAAGAAGGAAAGAATCCCAAACACCTCGATAAGAAAGCACCAAGAACCTACCAAGAATTAATAAGTGCCAGGCATGGTGGCACATATCTTTAATACCAGCACTTTGGAGGCAGAGGCAGGCGGATCTAGTGAGATCAAGACCAGCCTGGTCTACATAGTGAGTTCTAGGAAAGCTAGAACTACAGGGAGACTCTGTGTCAAAAAAATAAATAAACAAACAAACTACATAACAAGCTCCAGGCCAGCTAGGACTAAAAAGGGAGATCCTGTCTCAGAAAGACCCCCCCCCCAAAAAAAGCATATTGGAAAGGGAAAGGAAACAATAAATTAAAATTTTTTTTGGTCTTTTTGAGACAAGGTCTCCCCATAGCTCCAGTTCCTTTTGTAGACCAGGCTAGCCTTGAACTCACAGAGATCTGCCTGCCTCTGCCTCCCAAGTGCTAGGATTAGAGGCGTGTGCCATCATGCCCAGCTAAATTAAAATTTTAATATTCAGCACAGTGAAGAAATAATTGGCATACTGGAATATATATTCAAAGAAATTACCAAAAAGAAAGAAATATGGAGAACAAATTAAAAGATTATATGCATGCATGTATACCAAACCCAGAAGCAAAGTGAAATAATATAGGGGAAAAGCAGTATTTAAGGTAATCACTGCTGTCTGTTTTTCTGAACTAATAAAAACATGAACATAGAGACTGGAGAGGTGGCTCAGTGGTTAAGATCCCTTGTTGCTCTTCCAAAGGACCAGAGTTCTGCTCCCAGCACCTATGTCAACAGAAACTGATGCAACTCTAGCTCTAAGGGATCAGAAACCCTCTTCTGGCCTCCTTGGAAACCCCCAAACATGTGGCACACACTCACATAGACACACACACACACACACACACACACACACACACACACACACACATGTAAATTTTTTTAAAAAGTAGAGATCCGGGGCTGGAGAGATGGCCTAGCAGTTAAGAGCGCCGACTGCTCTTGCAGAGGACCTGGGTTCGATCCCCAGCACCCACATGGCGGCTGAGAACCGTCTGTAACTCCAATTCCAGGAGAACTCCAGTTCCAGGGGAATCCGAGACCCTTTTCTGACCTCCCGCGCATGCACGGACGAGGAAGCGATCAAGCCACGGGTGCACAAAACCTACATGCAGACAGTACATTCAAATACACCAAAAATAAATAAACTTGTTTTCTTAAAAAGTTCTTTAAAGGGGTAGAGAGATGGCCTAGCGGTTAAGAGTGCCGCACGCTCTTACAGATGAACCCCGGTGTTCGATCCCCAAGAACCCACATGAAACGGCTGAGAAAACCTCACCCTGAAACTCCGGATTTTCCAGGAACTCCAGTTCCAGGGAAATCAGCACACCCTCCTTTGCTGACCTATCCGCCGGCCATTGCATGACGACGGGTGACAAACTTGCAATGAAGACTAGTACATTCAATCACACATGACAGAATTAAATAAAAAAAAAAAAATTTTTTTTAAGTCTTTAGAAAAAGTAAGAGATTCCAGGAAGAAGACAAATCTAATACCACCTGAAGTTGTAAGGAAAAACTCATCACAGACACCTATGGACACAGCAGGCAGGACCCGAAAGACAAAGTTTTTTTTTTTTGTTTTTTTTTTCCGTGGCTGGCCATGTGGAGTCCTGCACACCTCTCCAGCATCACCTACCTGGAGAGGTTGCTCTGCCAGCTACTGTTTTTTTTCCTCCCTTCCCAAACAAGGACAAAGTTTTTTGTGTTTCTTTTTTGGTCATTTCGAGACAGGGTCTCCCTGTAGCCCCAGCCATCCTGCAACTCACTCTGTAGACCAGGCTGACCTTGAACTCACAAAGATCCGCCTGCCTCTGCCTCCCAAGTGCTAGGATTAAAGGCATGCACCACCATGCCAGGCTCAAGGACAAAGTTCTTAAAAGCAACCTCAGGGCTGGACAGATGCCTCAGTGGTTAAGAGCGCCAACTGCTCTTGCAGAGGACCCAGGTCGATTCCCAGCACCCACATGGCAGCTAAGAACCACCTTTAATCCCAGCACTTGGGAGGCAGAGGCAGTTGGATCTCTGTGTGTTCAAGGCCAGCCTGGTCTACAAAGTGAGTTCCAGGACAGCTGGGGCAGCTGGGGCTATGGCGAGACCCTGTCTCAGAAAGACCAAAAGAAAAATTGGACCTGGGAATATGACTCATTATTAGAGTGACTGCCTCACAAGTTTGACACATGTGCCTCAACTTTGAATTCTCTTTTTGTCTGGCTCACCAAGTCAAATAACTAAAACCTACAAATATTTATCATATCAATGTCTTCATTTTATTCCTTCTGACACCATCTTGATGGAGGCCCTTATCACTACAAACATGTATTTCTACTTTAAAAAAGCAAGCCAGGCATGGTGGTGCATTCCATTAATCCCAGCACATGGGAGGCAGAGGCAGGCGGGTGGGTCTCTGTGAGTTCCAGGCCTCCCTGCTCTACGTATCGAATCTTTTCAAAAAAGCTTCAGGGAAAGAGGTTTAGCTCAATAAAGCTTGTGCTAAGCATGTAAAAGGCCTGGCTTCATCCCTGGCACCCCGAGTAAATAAAACAAACTTCTTCAGTAATCTCCAACCTTTAGCAGGCAGCGTTCTCAGTTCTCCCACCCTCCCTGCCTATCCTTTATGGTTATTAGCTGGCATTGGAGGAACTTCACAAAATGACTCCAACTTAGACTCACAGACTTAGCCAATGACTGGCCATCCACTCATTCATTACAAATGAGACTAAAGACAGACTAATTCATATCTCCTCTTGTGAGGAGATGGTCTACACAGAAGTCTTAAATTGGCATTTAATAGCGTTTTGGATAACTTTCCCCAAAAAAGATAGAAGGTAGAGAGTCCAGAGGGAAATCCTGGGATGTATAAAAGCACAGACATGCAATGCATTACTTTTTATTGTGATAGCTGTGAGGAATCTAGAATAAACTGAGTATTAGGTACTAAGTATTAGGTACTGAGTATTAGGGAAAGAAAAATCAAATAGCAGACTGCATGAACTTGGGATGGGCAGGGGGCATGGAGGGGGGAATTAGTCTGGATTGAACTGAGAAGTGATGTATGAATTGCACAAATCTTCAATAAAAGATATAAAAAAATGAAAAAAAAGAAAAACCAAAACACTGCATTGCTTCATTTTCCATTACTATATCAAAATATCTGAAGTTGGGTATTGGGTAAAGAAAAAGTCTTACTTAGATCACAGTTCCAGAAGTCCAAGAGCATGGTGGCTTCTGCTTAGCTCTGGGGAGGGCTTCATAGTGGACGGGATCACAATGGCAGGAACACATGTGGAAGGATGAGGCAGGAAACTAAAGAGCAAATTGGGCTTGTTCTCATATGATAACCTGTTCTTATGAAGACTAACTCCACAAGACCAGCATTAATCACTCCGAAGGGCAATGTCTCCAACATGATTTACCTGTTATGAGAGTGCGCCCTACTGCGGCGGCCAAGGAGGGACGCAAACTACAGCTTCTGGGAGGCCTTTCTCGCCATCTCACATCCTCCCCTCAGAGCAGCTGCCTCATCTCATCCCCTCATCCTGAAAGAGGCCCTAGAGTGGCACTGTTCCTAGCTGGAAGTGGCAGCCATGTTCCATCCAGAACTGATGCTGAGGGGCCTGGGGTGGATGCGCTGACCCTTCCACCCTTCCAGGAGCTAGAAGTCATCAAGGATGAACTGTAGCTTATGATGGAGCTCCTGAGGATTTTCATAGTGGAAGCTGCAGTCCATGGGTTCCAGCAGGCCCAGGCAGAGGACCTGGACATTGTGGATGTGGCTAAATTGGAGAAGGTGCTTCCTCGGCTGCTCCTGGACTTATCTAATGGTGCCCTGATAGGTCTGGAGGGGGTTCACAGCAGCATTAGCATCAGTCCATAAGTTTTCCAACTTCCAAAGGATGGCGAGATCTTAGAAGCTGTTGCCCTTCCTAGTTTGTCCCCCAGGCCTCTAGGGTTCCTTGTGAGACAGGTTCAGGGAAAGGTAGACCAGCCTGCCTCTAGTCACAGCCACCCCCCATAGCATGTGCTATTATTTATTTATTATTTAATTTTTTGTAATCTTTATTTGAGACAGGGTCTCCCTATAGCCCCAGCCGGCCTGGAACTCACTCTGTAGATCAGGCTGGCCTTGAATTCACAGAGACCCGCCTGCCTCTGCCTCAAAGGCATGCACCACCATGCCCGGCCGGCCTAAAGATGGTTCTTAGCTGCCATGTGGGTGCTGGGAATTGAACCTGGGTCCTCTGCATAAGCCATCTCTCCAGCATGAACTTTATATAGAAACCAGCTGCTGCTGGGTGTGGTGGCACACGCCTTTAATCCCAGAATTTGGGAGGCAGACCTGTCTCAAAAAGACAAAAAAAAAAAAAAAA
>VZQC01009457.1:17959-31373 GCA_009823505.1 Rhizomys pruinosus
AAAAAAAAAAAAAAAAAAAAAAAAAAAAAAAAAAAAAAAGACTATTCAGTAAAAATTAACTAACTGAAATACAGATAGAAAGTAAGAACAATGTCAAGGGTTTATAGCACTGTGGACATTATCAATAGTCTAACATACATACACTACATACTTAGAACCTTGAAACCTAAAAGCAGATAGAATGGTAATGTGGGATACAGTATATCTTCTTTGACATGAATTTATCACCAGACAAGCTGTGAACTACAAAGATGGCATCTGGTTTACTTAGAGGGAGGTGCTGAGGGTAATGCTGGCATGGAACTCTGGGACTCTGGCCACAGCTGGGGCAAATAGAAGCCCGCCACTCAGGGCTGGGGCTCTCTCACCATTTCACCATCCTGGGCATAGGGCAAGAATTCATGCCAGGACTCTGGGCAGCCATGGTGGGAAAGGAAAACTGCTGCACAGCTAATGAGTGTACACTTTCCTCCATCACTCTGTAGGCAAGCCTAATAAATTCTCTAGTCTTTCCTGAAACTAAGATTGTAGAGGTGACAGCACAGCTCCTTGCTTTGCCTATTAACTGGGGAACCTAAGGCAGAGGTGGGGCAGGACACTTCGTGTGTGAGTATACCCCCTCCCCCAGGAAAATTCTCTGCAACAGGTAAATAAGCAATATTTAAAGTAATAATGGTGTAGAACTTTATCCAAAATGAAGTATGTATAAAAACAATTATAAAAATGTCGGAGGACTCTAAGATCAGAAAAAATAAGCTTGGATACCTCATTTTCTACCTAATGAAAACCAAAGACGGCAAATCTTAGCAGTACCCAAGAAAAAAGAAATACAACAGATTTCTCATTAAAAATAGACAATTTAAAAAATTATCACTGTGAAATATATCACTGTCTCAAAAAGAATTTTTTAAGTGTTGGAAAGATGGCACACTGGTTAAGAGCACTTACAGGGGCTGGAGAGATGGCTCAGTGGTTAAGAGCACCAACTGCTCTTGCAGAGGACGCAGGTTCGATTCCCAGCACCCACATGGCAGCTAAGAACCAGTCTTTAACTGGAATCCGACACCCTCTTTTGACCTCCTCGGTATTGCATGACACGGGTGCACCAACCTACGTGCAGACAGTACACTCTTACACGATAAAAAAAAAAAACGTAATCATTAAAATTAATTTTTCGAACATATTAAAACCACTATTCTCCCGACTACGCGCTTACAATACCTGATAATTCCAAGCACCCCATATGGTGTGGCATCACATCCCTCAGAACTCTCCAGTTTTCAGGGCATCCTACATCATTGTCATTGTCTCCCAAAGAAGTCACTAGCCATGCAGCACACATACAGGGCAGGAAAACCATTCATGACAACATATACAGTAATATGGTTTAAGAAAGTGAGATCGCATAGTGTGGGTCCGCACATTGGCCTTAATTCCCTTACCCAACACCGTTGGAAAGCAAGGACAGGCAGATTTCTGTGAGTGTGAAGCAAGGCCAACCTGGATCTACATAGGAGCCTCCTGCCAGCTGAGCAGAGGTACCCTGTCTCAAAAATGCCATAAAAAATAATAAAGAAAAGGAGGACATTGCATAATTTCTAGACTAATACCACGCGCTTTTTTTAACAACAAATTAAAGTCGCTTTCGTTTCTCATAGAACACTTTAAAGAAAAGCACAATCATTGGCGCCGTTAGACTTTCCTTTTGAACATGAAAAGAAAAAAAACGCTCCAATCATTGGCGCAACCGAGGGAGAGGAGCAGTTGGGGCCGGTCTTTCTCGAATCTCTGCTTCACCTCGTTAATTTTAAAAATTCCTTCCTTGTGTCATTTTGCTGCAAAGAAATTATGAATCTAATCTTCACGCTTACAATTAGCGTGTCACGGCTCTTGGGGCTATAGTACAGCTCAATACGAGATGAGCGTAATTAAGTACCAGGCGGTGCGGGGCGACGCACTGAAGAAGAGTCTTTCTTCCTTCATCCTTGTCACATTGGGCTTTTTTCAAACTTATACCTGTCAGCTTGAGGCTGTTTTACAACGTTCACATGGGTGCATGATAACCGAGAGAGGAAGCACATATTTTTTGTTGTTGTTGTTAAGATTGTTGTTGTGTTATTGAATCCCAACCGATGGTGCTCTCTGGTAATACGCAAACGGTCCATACTAGAACGTATTGCTAATGTGAACCAGGTGTTGGACCTCGATCCAGATAGAGCAAACCTGCTTCTTCTTCTGTTCGCTTCTTCTTCTGCCTCCTGATGTAGCTGATTAAAGGTGCATTACCACCAACCAGTGGAAGCAGGATATTTTTGCGGACTAGGTTCCGGGTCATAAGTATCCAAATTCCATAATGCCTCAAGTCACATTCGAAGTACCCCACCATTGCTTCTTCGGCCAAGAGAAGTTAGAACAAGTACAAACATTCATCTATTAGGACATATTTAGCACGTGTACAAATGACGTGTGGGACCGCGGGAGGGCTCTTAGCAAGCTCCCGAAGCTCTCTAGCCGAAAAGGGCAAAAGGGTTTCTCCGTCTCTTCTCTTCCTCATCCTTCTCCCCCTCGTCCTCTCTTCCACTCTCTCTCTCTCACCCATCTCTCTCTCGACCTCTCGCCTCCGTCGCCTCTCCCTCCGGCCCTCTCTCTCCAACAAAAAACTCAAAAAATCCACTCTCTCGCCTCTCTCCTTCCTCCTCTCCTCTTCTCTCTCTCCTCTCTCGCTCTCCTGCTTCGCTGTGTGTGTGTGTGTGTGGTGTTTGTGTGTGTGTGGTAAATATCAGTTTGCCATCCCTTTATCATGCCTCCACCTCAGTGAAGGCTCACATACTATGTGTATAAGAGTAAGCTTGAACAACAAGCTCATTGGACCTCTTCCCAACCACACTGCTGGGTTACGATCATGCTGCAGCCTTTTTCAACAGATAGGATACTGCCTGCAGGTCCTTATGCTTGTACACAGGCACTTGGATACCTGAACTGTCTCCCCAGCCCAAGGCAAGCTTAGCTCCGCTCTTTTTCAATTTAAGTTCATGATTCAAAATATCTGTCACGGCTATAATTTAAAAATTCATTTTCCTTGGAGAAATAGAAAAAATATATCCATGTAATCATCTTAATCCTAACATCTACAATTAACAACACAGTAACTATACAAAACTTAACTAAAATGATATTCAAAATACAAGTCATTTGTGAGCCAAGGTACGAAAGCACATAAATATTTTTATTGTTTATTTTTTTATTTTATTTTATTATTATTTTTTTTTTTTTTGGTGTGACCTTGGTCACAACGATGGGAGTGTGGAAATCTCAGCCTCTGCTGATGCGGAAGCCCCAGGGTGCCAGCCCCAGCACATCCACTGTCAGTGCCATGCCTGGCAACACTGCCCTGGGGAGCTCAGTACTAAATGTTTTTTTAAGTATGCCATTTTAAACTTCAATTCGTCAACAAGGGACAGAACAAAGGAAACAGTCAGTGATATAGGTCTTAGCTGCTCCATATACAATTAATTCCACAACTGGACACCTTCTCCGGAGTTGAAGTGTCGGCCCGTCGGTGTAATTAAATTAACCAACCCACTCCTTTGAACTCCATGTGGTATTGAGAGTGGTCTCTCCTCTATGATGACGTACAACATTGAGTCCCACTGAATTCATACCTGCCTGGAAGTTGGAGCTGCCAGGGGGCAGCTTCTGAGAGACGAACCTCAGCCCTGGCCTTCTTTTCCCAGTTCCCAGTCTTTTGAGATGAAGGACACTTGAACCCTAATCCCAGCCTCAGAATTATGGGAAGAGGAAGGAGAAACTCGTCCTTGGCTATGGCATCAGGCAGAAAGGGGCTTCCACTGTTTTCGCAAGTTTAAAGGAGGAACTGTCTTTGTTTTTATTGTCAATCTCGTTTTTTCACAGTTCACGTGTCATGGTGGCGCAATTGTTTCAAAATTTCCTTCCTAGTTGTTTGTATCTCATGCTGGTTGTCTGTCAAGTGGCCAACGTTCCATTTTCTTTCTTCCATTCTTCGTTTTTAGATTGTTTTTTCCTTGTGTCGGTTTTGGACAGTGGCCCCGGTAGTCCCAGCGGTCGCCCTGGAACTCAACTCGTCCTGAGAACTACACTCCAGGTAGACCAAGACCAGCTGGGCCCTTGACTCACAAAACGGCCCTGCCTGCCCTCTGCCTCCCAAATGCAGGAACTAAAGAGGCGTGCAATGCCAAGCGTGGTGGCAGAGCAACGCCTTTAATCCCACACGTGGGAGGCAGAGGCGGGCGGATCTTGTGAGTTTTCAAAGGCCAACCCTGGGCTACAGAGTAAGATGCCAGACAGGCTGGGACAGGGAGACCCTGTCTTGAAAAGACCAAAAAAAAAAAAAAAAAAAAAAGCGGGCACCACCATGCCTGGGCGCGTTCCATTCGTTATGGGCAGACTAAGTATGGGGTTTTGTTTAGAGCACACAATGCATTTAATTTTGAGTCGACGTAAATATCTATATCAGAAAATGCCTTTAGCTGATGGCACATGCCTTCAATCCCAGCACTCAGTGGCAGAGGCAGGAGCAAGATCTCTGATGGTTTCAAGCTGCCCCAGGGTCATACAGAAGCAATCCCTAGTCCCAGAGTTAGGACTAAATAGGGAGACCCTGTCCTCAAAAAGACCCAAAAAAAAAAAAAATAATGGCGATTTAGAAGAGGCCTGAAATTGGGATGCTGTAGACAGTCTTTAAAGTGATTCTCTCTCAAAAAAAAAAAAAAAAAAAAAAGACGGGCGCGTGGGTGGCGCAACACCTTTAATCCTAGCACTATTGGAGGCAGAGGCAGTGGATCCTTGTGAGTTTCAAGGTCAGACCTGGTCTACACAGAGTGAGCTCCAAGACAGCTAGTGACTAACAGGAGACACTGTCTCTAAAGGACCAAAAAAAGAAAAATTTATTCTCTCTCAGTCTAGCAAATGCTTCACAACTGTTTGTGTCCATATAGGGAATCACATCTGAGTTTTTTTTTAATTTTTTTATATTTTTTATCAAATCTAAGACCCGTGTGCCCCCCATCCCCCACCCTACCAGAGCTCCATGAGCATTCTGCCAAACATGCTTTACAACTCTCGCTCAGTCTTTCTGAATATTCTCCATGTGGAAGTTGACTGTTTGAGCATAAGTTCACTGTCTCAGTCAGTTTCTTTGAATGCAGGTCCTTCGTTGTTGGGTGTTTCCAATATCATCACTCCAAACTGCTTTGGACCAAAGCTCAAGGGGCCATGCACAAGATATAATTACAAATCGGTAAGGGCCCTACATCCACAAGATGGTGGGATATCATTCACGGTGTGTTTTGTTCTGGGACTGATGAGTGTTACTTCACTCAGCGGATGTACTGACCTCGACTCCACCCATTTATCCGCTAGCCAAGCTCAGGATGAGTCCGTCTTTCTTACGTACTGCTGCCTGACACTCACAATTAGTTTAGATACCACATTGTCTCTATCCCCTCATCAGTTAAGGGCCAATTTGCGCTGGGTTTCCAGCTCCTTGCTATTGTGAAGAACCGAAATAAACATGGCCCATGCAGGAATCGTTGCAGTGGGGTGATCCTTGAGGGTACAAAGCCTAGGAGTGAGTTTGGCCTGGGGTCAGAGGTCAGTTCGTCCAATCCTTCCAAGGTTTTGCCACGACTGCTTTCCATAGTGCTTTGTCACGGAGGTTACATATCCCACCAGCAGTGGATGAGTGTATCCCCTTTCATTCACCACCACCTCTCCATCCCCCAGCACTGTGGTATCAGTTTGTTTTTTTGATCCTATCTAGTCTTATTGGAGTAAGAAGCTATCTTAAAGTTGGTTGGAATGGATTGCATTTCCTTTATTATAGTGATGTTGAACAATTCCTAAGGTTTTTCTCCTCAGCCCATCTTTAATTTCTCGCTTGTGAATCCTCTGTTTACCTCTTTGGCTCCATCTAGTGAGTGTGGCTTTGTTTTCTTTCTTTCTTTATTTTTGAAGTAGTTTTCATAGATGTCCCTGGGAAATCAAATTCTTTGTCAATGTGCTTCTTCAAGAGTGCGGGTAAGGTTTCCTCCCACATCTTTTGGGATATTCTCTTACTCTTTTCCTTGATTGTGTCGTTTTTGATGTACAGAAGGCTTTTGAGTTTGATGAGGTCCCCCTTTGTCAAGTGGTGCACCTTAATTCTTGTGCAGCTAAACTGTCTGATTTAGGAAGTCTTTTCCTATGCCTATGCTTATAGTCTCTGCCAACTTTTTCATCTATGGCCTTCAGAGTTTGGGTTTTCATGTTGAAGTCTTCGATCCTCTGAGAGTTGATTTTTGTACAGGTCAAGAAGTAGGGGTTTAATATAATTTCATTGAATCTTCTACAGTGGGTGATCCGGTTTTTGCCAACACCACTTACGGAAGATGGCATTGATCTTTCCTCCATTGGGTCTGCTTGGCCCCCTTGTCAAATATAGAGATGGATGAAATGATGGTGCTCAGGTTGTTTGGATCTTTTTTTTCCATTGGTCAATGGGTCTTGTTTTTTGTGCCAGTTACCAGGCTGTTTTTATACTATAGCCCTGTAGTATATTTTGAAGTCTGGTATAGGAATTCCCCTAGTAGCGATCTTTCAAGTTCAAGGTTGTTTTTGGCTATTCGGTTCTTTTTGCTTTTTTCCAAAATGGTTAAGGACATTTCTTTTAGCCAACCCATGAAGAAACTATGGGGGAATTTTTATTGGAATTGCATTTAAATCTATACAAGAGTTTTAAATCTATACAAGAGTTTAAGTAGAATGGACAATTTTACAAGGTTAATTTTCCCAATCCAGGAGCAGGGCAGTTTTTCCATCGTCTGAGTCGTCGTCAAGTTCTTTTCTTTAAGGGATTAAAATTTTTTTGTTGTAGAGAGCTTGGTGTCTTGGTTAGATTTTTGTTCCTAGGTATTTTGATTGCTTTTGAGGCTCTTGTGAGAGGGAAGGTCTCTTTGAAGTCTTTTTTTTTTTTTTTTTTTTTTTTTTTTTTTTTTTTTTTTTTTTTTTTTTTAGGTTAATTTTGTTTCCGGCCACTTTGCTGAAGCTGCTAACAGTTTCTAGATTTCTATAAGCTTTCTGGTAGAAGTTTTTTGTTTAGCTAATCCGTAATGTAAAACAATCATATCATGGCAGCAAATAGGGATAGCTTGACTCTCTCTTTTCCAACTAGTACCTTGAATTTTCCTTTTCTTCTCTTGTTGCTCTAGCAAATGTTTTAAGCACTATATTGAGAGGGAGTATGACAGGGGGGAAGCCATTGCCGAGTTCCGACCTTTAAAGTGAATGTTTCTCTGTCTGTTCCCCATTTAGGATGATAGGGGCTGTGGGTGTCCTGTAGATGGCTTTGAATTACATTGAGGGATGATCCCTCCATCCAATTCTTACTAGGACGTTAAGGCATGAAGGTAGCTGGATTTTGTCAAGCTTTTCTTCTCAGCATCCAATTGAGATGATGTGTGGTTTTTTGTCTTTCATCATTTCCATGTTCTGTGTTCTGACTGCAGGTTTAGAGTGATTTTCCTATGTTTGACCATCCCGGCATCTCGGTATGAATAACACAACTTGGTCAATGAAGGGATATCTTCGTGATGTGGGTCCGTGTAGGTGCATATCCAGTAGCCTGTTTCAGAATTTGTGGCATCTGTGTTCATTAGGGAATGGATCTATAAATGCCCCTTTTTAGTTAGTATCCTTGCCGGTTTTTTGGTAATAGAGTGATGCTGACTTCATAGAAGGAATTTGGGAGAATTCCCTCTGATTGTAGATTCTAAACAATTTCAGTAAATAATGGGGATGCAGGTCTTTTTTGAAATGTTTTATAAGAATTCTGCTGTGAAACCTCCCATGGGCCTGGGCCGTTTTTAGTTGGGGTTTTCTTATTACAGATTCAATGTTTGTCGTTACATGTATTAATGGGTCTTGTTAGCTATTGATCTCTTCTCTTCGCTTGGTTGTAGCTTTGGTTCCAAGTATTTCAGATATTCATCCATTCTTACAAAGTTTTCCAAACTGGTCTATAGGTTTTTGAAATATTTCCCATAACGATTTTTCTGGATCTTTTCGTTGTCTGTTGTGATATTTCCCATTTTATATTTTTTTAGGATTATTTTTTGTGTGTGGAATGTACGTCAGCATGTAAGTTGTTGGCATTCCGTGGTCCGGGCAAATCTGGGCGGAGGTCAAAGAGGGTCCTCAGAATTCCCCTGGAAGGTGGAGTTCTTCCATGAATTGGAGTTTACAGACGGTTTCGTAGCCGCCATGTGGTGCTGGGGATCGAACCCGGGTCCTCCTCTGAAGACATCATGTAGGTTAACCACTAGGCTATCTCTCCCAACCCGAGTATTTCCCTTTTTCAATCATGGATTGGTATTGAGTTGGAGTTGTTGATCCTCCTTCTTTTTTTGGTTAACTGGGCTAGGAGTCTGTCTACCTTGTTTATCCATTCAAAGAACAACGTTTGGATCAGTGATTTTTTTGATCTTAGTATTTCTTTGTTGTTCGCATTCTTTTCAGTGATTTTCTGTCTTGCGAGCTCTGCTATGGTTTTGTTATTTCTTCCTTGTCTGTTGCGTTCGGGTTTGCATAACTTGGTCGCCTCGCAGTGGCTTTTAAGCGGTAGGAGTTTCGATCATTCACTGTGCTCGTGCTCGGCTGGCGAGGGAGGCAAAAAACAGAGGCGATAAGGTGCCCCTCGGTAGGACGGCTTGTAGAGTATCCACATAAGGTGGTGTGGTGTGTGTAGTTGTCAGTTGGCAGGCCAGTCCAGGAAGCGGGGAGGGGGAGCACGCGGCCTTGGACCCGGCAATTAAGTCAAGTGTGTGGTTTGCTAGTCCGCCAGGAGTGTTGCGTGTAGGCCAGGGGCTTTAGCCTGAGTTTGACTGTTGAGCTTTATTAGCACTGTGGTCCTGATGATGGCATGAAATAAGTTCGATCGGTTTGTTTGTGGGTGGGGGGGCGGCTTCAGGTCGTCCGCTACCCCAGTATTTGTTCAATTTTGGAGAATGTTTCCATGAGGTGCTGAGTTGTATTCGCAGGTGGTGTTATGGTGGAATATTTGGTAAGACGTTCGCAGTGCCGACTTTGGTAAAAGAATCGATATCGTTCATGAATTCAAATGTTTTCAGTTATTTCTCTTTGGGCCTGTGACCTTCCAAAAAGGAACTCAATGGGGGTCTGAAGTCCATACTATGAAGGTGTACATACTTGAATGGTTCGTGGTGTGTGATTTGATGATCCTGGGAGTATGGCTTTCTAAGGTGTTGGCTGCACCAGAGTTTTGAGATAGTAATTGATGCTAATTGTGACATATCTTGTGAATTGTCCTGCTAAAAAATGTATGCCGTCTGTCTTCTTTGGTCCTCTTCTAAAAAGTTTCCGATATCTTTGTGCTCTTCTGAATTGTCGTTTTTTAGCTTGTCAGTCTCTGTTTTGTAAGCATTAAGCAAATGGGAAACAACCTGCTATATCAATAAAAGAAAAAATATATCTAGTCTTTTTGAGTATACAAGTTATCTTACATGTCCATGTTTTTATTGTGCCTCCTATGTAATTCACTTATAAGGTGGTGCTCTATGGTTTCTTGAAGCAAGTTAGGTAGACATAGATGTTTTCGTTTCACACAAAAACACCGACTATACCAAGTATGAACATAGAGTGAAGAAGAAACAAAGTTTTCCTATTATCCCAAGCTCAAAAAAAACAAACACAGAAAATAAAGCATAATTGTCTANACAAAGATTTCACTTCAGGTTCTGGTCTCTTGTTACTTACAGCTGATTCTTCAGCCCCAGCTGACCAGAACCCACAGATTATACAGTCCTGATGATCTCTGCTTCCCTTTGAAACTAGAAACTTCACAAGCCAGGCCTCCATCTTCTACAAATCCTTCAGCAAAACTGCTCCAAGCTCCACAGCAACAATCTTTAGGCATTCAATGATCTTCCCAGGGCAAAGTTCCAAACGCCTCCACAATCCTTCTCCAAAACACCAAGGTCAGGTCTGTCACAGCAATACCCCACTCTTCTGGTACCAATTTCTGTTCTAGTTTATCTTCCATTGCTGTGACAAAACACTCTGACCGACACCAACTTGGGGAGGAAAGGGTTTATTCAGCTTACACCTCCTGGGTCACAGTTCATCACTCAGGGAGCCCAAGGCAGGAACTCAGGGCAGGAACCTTGGAGGCAGGAGCTGAAGCACAGGCCATGGAAGAATGCTGTTCACTGGCTTGCTCCTCTGGCTCATGCCCAGCCTGCCTTCTTATACAGTACCCAACAACCTGCCCAGGGTAGCACCACTCATTGTGGGCTGGGCCCTCCCACACTGCTCGACCATCAAGACAATACTCCACAGATGTGGCCACAGGCCAATCCAATAGAGCCAATTCCCCAATTGAGGCTCCCTCAATCCAACTGTGTCAAGTTGACACTAAAGCTATCCAGCACAGTACGTAAGTGTACCCACTTCATTTGGGGAAGGCAGAAGAAAACATCACATTCCCTGAAACCGAAGTTATGGGCAGTTGTCAGCCACCTTGTGGGTTCTGGGAACCAAACCCTGGCCCCCTGGAAGAGTGGCCAGTGCTCTTAACCACAGAACTGTCTCGCCATCCTCCCAACCCCCATGCATGATTTTAAAGCATAATAAATTGATTATCTGGAGGGAAATAAACTACATCACTGAGTTCTCTACCAAGTGTTTGCATATCTCATTAGCAACATCACAGAACACACACATACCTACATAATCAGTGGGGTCTCTGAGTGTTCAGACATCACTTCACTCATGATGGTGAATAGTTTTCCAAAAGTCAAGTGTCTTACTTGAAAGTTCGACTTTCCAATTAGCAATGAATACTGCCAGTATCACTTCATTCATTTTTCAAAAAGTATCTGCCAAATACCTAAGACCTAATAACTGCAGTTTGTAAATCATTCTTCTTAGTAAAAATGGTGTTTCCTTAAAAATAAAAAGCCAGTTCAGCTCTCAATCCAGACAACCATGTCTTTCACTCTGCAGCAGAAGTTCTCCTGTGCACTTTTTTCACCAATGTTGTACTAAAGGACCAAGACTTCCAAAAAATTTGTCTTTTTGAAATCCTCTTGCATCACCTTTCTAAATCCTAGGATTACAGTAATATGCCACCCTGCCCCTAGGTTTAATTCTTCTTCTTTTTTTATTATTTTATGTGTATGAGTGTATTGCCTGCATGTATATAAGTGCACCCATGGGGCTGGAGAGATAGCCTAAGAGCACCGACGGCTCTTGCAGAGGAACCGGGTTCGATTCCTAGCACCCACATGGCTGCTGAGAACAGTCTTTAACTCCAGTTCCTGGGAATCCGACACCCTCTTCTGACCTCCACGGTGTTGCACGACATGGGTGCACAAACCTACATGCAGACAGTACATTCACACACATAAAAAATAAAAAGCTAAAAAAAAAGTTATATAAGTGCACCCATGTCATACAATGCCTGTGGAAGTCAGAAGAGGGTACTGGGTACCCCAGAAAAAAGAGTTATGGATGGTTGTTAGCTGCATGTAGATGGTGGGAACTGAACCCATGTCCTCTGCAACAGGAGTCAATACTCTTAACCACTGAGCCATCTCTCCAGCATTCCAAGTTTAATAATTTTTTTTAGGAGAACTGCACATATTAGATACACAGAAAGGCTGGATAGTCATTTAAAAGGAAGGAATCATGCCTCTGTATTCCTAAAATTGGTCCTTCCCATGCCAGGAAAGGAAGACAGGTTCATTTTGGTTAATCTAGGCTGGCTCTGGTCCATCCGCAGCCCTGTTACTGAAAACGGATAAGATGATGAGTATTGATGTATATGGGGGAGATGAAAAACAGAAAGATGGGTAACAATGGGTATCTCCACTCGGTGAGCCAGAAGTGGGACTAAGGACAAGCCTAACAGACTGCAGCAGCTCAGGGACAAGGTCTGGAAGGAAGGATCATGTTCCTAAAATCGCAGGGCAGTACAGAAGATGCCCAATCGGCCAGGCATGGTGGCGCACGCCTTTAATCCTAGCACTTGGGAGGCAGAGGCAGGAGGATCTCTGTGAGTTCAAGGCCAGCCTGGTTTACAGAGTGAGTTCCAGGACAGCTGGGGCTACAGGGAGACCCTATCTCAAAAAGACAAAAAAAAAAAAAAGATGCCCAATCAGGGGTCTTCCCTCAAGTGCTTTTACATGAGACCTCACAAAACCTGAGCAAGGTCCTGGATCCAAAGGCACAGGGTGATAAGGCTAAGCTCACAAACAGGGCCACCGCCTGAGCCACAGCATCATGGGGCCACAAGAAAAAAAGTAGTGTGACTCTGGATTGGGATCAAAGATTTGCCTCATCAAGAATTAGGAGGCTTCAGGGCCTTTTTTCAGGACCTGAATATAAAACACAAAGTTGAGACCCCCTATAAAGGATTAATACTGCATTTCCCCTGGATTTGGACACATGGAGATTCATATATGTTCTAATAAGAAGCCTCTCAAAATGATAAAATTATTTCCTGAATGTGATTTTTAAAATTGGTATATTTAGTCTTTGTTTGGTTGGGTTTTTTTATTTTCTTTGTTTTGTCTTTCTGAAAAAGGGTCTCCCTATAGCTGGCCTGGAACTCACTATGTAGACCTGACTGCCCTTGAACTCACAGACATCCACTTGCCTCTGCCTCCCAAGTGCTGAGATTAATGATGAACACCACCACGACCTGCGTAAAATACTGGCATATCTGTAATACTAGGAATGAACACATGATAGGCAAGTATTCTACCACTGAACTACAACCAATAGTGCCTATCTATCTATCTATCTATCTGTCTATCTATCTATCTATCTATCTATATCATCTATCTTTTTGAGACAGGGTCTTCCTGTAACCCCAGCTGGCCTGGAACCCACTAGTGCCTTCCAAGTCCTGGGATTAAAGGTGAGTACCATCACACCTGCCATGCACACACATACATGCAGGCAAAGCATTTCAAACACATAAAATAATACATTGTTTTTAAGAAATGAACCACGTATGGTGACGCACACCTTTAATCCCAGCACTTGGGAGGCAGAGGGAGGCAGATCTCTGTGAGTTCAAGGCCTGCCTGGTCTATACAGCAAGCTCCAGTCCAGCTGGGACTAAAGGGAGACCCTGTCTCAAAAAGACCAAAAAAAAAAAAAAGTGTTGGGGTAGGAGAGATGGCTCAGTGGTTAAGAACACTGATGGCTCTTGCAGAGAACCCAGGTTTGATTCCCAGTGGAATCGAATATGGCAGCTGACAACCATCAGTAACTCCAGTTCCAGGGGAATCCCATGCTCTCTTCTGATCTCCATGGGCACTGCACAACATAGGTGCACTAGCATACATGCAGGCAATACACTCATACACATAAA
>VZQC01009467.1:7063-42797 GCA_009823505.1 Rhizomys pruinosus
GACATTTTCTTTTTACTTTTATTTTCCCAATCCATGAGCAAGTGAGGAAAGGTTTTGTCCATTTTTCTTTATGTTTCCTCCCAATTCAGTGTTTTAAAAATTTTTTTTTTTTTTTTTTTTTTTTTTTTTTTTTTTTTTTTTTTTTTTTTTTTTTGTTTTGTTTTGAATTTTTGAGGGCTATGTGAACTACAAGGGAAGTTTCTCTTGTGTCCTTCTTCAGTTGCTTGCTTGTTGTGAAAGGAGAAGGCTACTGCATTTTTCCTAGATTTATTTTGCTTTCCTGCCACTTTACTGAAGCACCTTAATCGTTTCTAGGAGTTTTCTGGTGGGAGTTCTTAGCAATCCCTGTAGGTAGACAATCATATCATAAGCAAAAAAAGGATAGCTTTCCACTTCCTCTTTTCCAAATTAAAACTCCATTAATTTCCCTTTCTTGCTGTATTGGAGCCCTAGCAAAGGGTTTCAAGCACTATATTGAAAAAGGAGTGGTGAACCAATTCACAGGAACACTTTCCAGGTTCCAGGAATCCACAAACCCTCTTCTGACTCTCAGGCATTGTATGACACAGGGAATAGTTCCTGCATGCAAACAGGTACATTCAAAATAAAATAAATTTAAATAAAATAATTAAATAAATAAATAAATAAATAAAACAAAAAAAATTTTTTTAAAAAACAAAAGAAAAGGGAGTGTGTGGAGAAGAGGGGGCAAGGCCTTGCCGAAGTTTCCTTTACCCTTTAATGGGAAGGCTTCTAGTTTTTCTCCATTTTAGATGATATTGGCTGTGGTTTCCTGGTATATCGCTTTGATTAACATTGAGGAATGAATCCCTCCAGTCCAATTACCTATAGGACTTTTTAAAACATGAACAGGATGCTGGATTTTGTCAGTGGGCTTTTCTGCATCAATTAAGATTAATGGTGTGGGTTTCTTCTGTCTTTTTCAGTTTCCATCTACTATTCCTTGATTGAATTATTGGACTTTCGTATGTTGGAACCATTTCCTGCATTTCTCCGGTATGGAATCCAACATGGTCTGAGGATTGATGATCTTCTTCATGTGTGTTTTTATGCGATTTGCCAGTATTCCTGTTTAGGAATTTTGGCAATCTTGTGTTCATTGGGAGATGAGGCTTATAGTTCTCCTTTTTTGGGGTATCTTTTCACCTGTTTTGGGTAATAGAGTGATGAATGGCTTGTGTCTTCATAGAAGGAATCTGGGAAGAAACTCCCTCCTTTGTATCCTTCTAAACAACTTGTGTAATAATGGTTTGTAAAGTCTTTTTGATATTTTTAGAATTTCTTTTGCCATGAAAACCATCCTGGGGCCTTGGGCATTTTTTGGTTGGGAGCTACTTATTACATCTTCAATTTTTTTCATGTATTATTGGTCTGTTTGGGCTGTCGATCTCTTCTTGGTTTGAGCTTTGGTGATTCAGGATTTCAAATATTCATCCATTCCTGAGGTTTTCAAATTTAGTTTAGGAGTATAGTTTTTAAAGTATATTCTCCCGTTTGCTTGGGTCTGATTTTTCTGCATCTTTTCATTGTCTGATGGATATTTCCCCTTTCATCACAGGTTTTATTGATGGAGTTTCTGGTTCCTTCTTTCTTTTAGTTACCTGGACTAAGGAGGGTCTGTCTATCTTGTTTTTCTTTCAAAGAACCAACTTTTGGATTCATTGTTTTGTTATGGTTTTCTTTGTTCTATTTCACTGATTTCCTTTCTGATTTTTGTATATTTCTTTTGTCTGAGCGCGTTTAGGCGCTCATTGTGTCGTCCTCAAAGGTTTTACGCTTGCGGTGGTTAGAATCACTCACTTGTTTTGCTGTTCTTTCTGTTTTTTAAGTTAGGCACCTTAGAGCTATATAACTCCTCTTAGGGACTCTTTTAAAAGTATCCCCATAGGTTTGCTGTGTTGTATTGTCATTGTTCTTTCAGTTCCAGAGATGTTTTTATTTCTTTCTTTATTTCTTTCCTTAACGCATTCATTATTCAGGAGTGTTGTTTAGTCTTCATGTGCTCTTTTAGGTTGTAGGTTTTATCCTGATGTTTGATATTGAGTTTTATGCACTGTGGTCTGATAGAATTGCTTGAGATTTATTTCAATCTTTTTGATTTGTTGATTTTTTCCTGTTGGTCCCAGTAATGGTCTATTTTGGAGAATGTTTCCATGAGGTGCTGAGTACAAAGTACATTCTCTGGTGTTAGGGTGGAACATTTGATAGATGTCTCTTAGGTCCATTTTGTGAATTGTATTGTTCAGTTAAGAAGTCTCCTTATTCTTTGTCCAGTTGATTCTTTTCTTAAGGACTTAATGGGTATTTGAATCCCCTACTATAGTGTGCGGGGTTAATTCTGTTTGCCTTGAAGATCCTAGAATTGGTTCCTTATAAAGTTTGTTGCACAAGAGTTTGGTGCATTTATAGTCATGATTGTGAGATCTTCATATCCAATTGTTCCTTTAATAAAAAGATGTAGTGGCCCTCTTCGTCCTTTTTTTTTTTTTTTACTTTGAAGGTCTATTTTGTCTTGATATTAGAATAGCAAAACAACCCGCTTTTCTTATTTGGTACTATTTGCTTGGAAATCTTTCTTCCATCCACTTCACCTTAAGTTGTTGCCTCCTTGAATTGAGATGGGTTTCTTGTAGACAACAACATATAGATGGGTTTTTGTTTCTAATCCATTCTTCAGTCTATTTTGGCCTTTTTGATTTGGGTGTTTAGCCCATTAATATTAAGTTATAATTGAAAGGGTATTGGATGCTGTTCCTTTCACTTTATTATCCATTTTGACTTCTAGACTCTGAGTTTACTGTCTACAGTTATATTTTTATTTAGGCTTTCTTTTCCTAGGTGTTTGAGGATTGTTTGTCTTCACGCTCTTCTGCGCTTTGAATTGCTTCAAGTTTTTATGGAAAGAGTTGGTTTTCCAGACAATGTATTCTATCAGCTTGTTTATATTGTGTCATGGAAGATTTCTCTCTTTCTGCTATAAGTCAACATTTGCTGGGGGTTAAAGGATATCTGGGTTGGGCAATCCATAGTTCATTTAACACTGGGAATTGGCTTTGTTGCTCCAGTTACTTGCTTTGCTTTCATGGTATTGGCCAAGAAGCAGGTTGTAATTCTGATGTTCTCCCTTTTGTATTATTGACTGTTTTCTCTTTTTAGTAGCTTTTTCAGATTGTCTTAATGTTTTGGTGTTCTAGGGCATTAAAACTATGAAATAGCATGGGAGTTTTTTCTGATATTTGGTTAATTTTGGAGGTCCTTTTGTGCTTGTTGTATTTATGGGGTTTTCTATTTTTTAGTTTTGGGAAATTTTCATCTATTCTGTGGAAGATCTGGTCAATACTATTCTCTTGAGATTCTTCTCCTCTCTCTATCCCTATTTTGGATGCGGGGAAGGTTTTGATCTTCTTCCAAGTTTGTCCCATTTTTCCTGGTTTTTCCACTTTGTGTATTTTTAAATTTTTTTCATAAATCTTTATTTGAAGGCTTTTTAGTTGCTCTGTTGTTATCTTCCAGATCTGATATTCCTTTTTCTGGCTTCTCCCATTCTACCTCTGAGGCTTTTCCTTTCATTTCTTCTTGATTTGGATTGAGTATTCTAATTCCTTTTCGTTTCATCCGTGTTTCTTTAGTATTTCCATTTCCTTTTTGAGCTAATCAATCTCTTCTTGGTGCTCCTTACTTCGCTGGTTGGCTCCTTTTTTCAGTGTTCTACTTTCCTTTTTGAGGTTTGTTTTTTCTCCCTTCTATTCTTTTTGGAGTTCTGTCATCTGCTTCCTTTAAGTTCTTTTCTGAAGTTTGTCCTTATCTACCTCTAGGTCCCTTTTTCAGTTTTCCATTCTCTCTCTTCTCTTTAGTTCTCTGAATTCTTCTTTATTTTCTTTAATTTCTCTGCATAGGTCTGCAATTATTCCTCTAAGATCTGTTCCTTGGGTCACTTCCAAGGGGATCCCATTGTAGCTATCTCCTACAGGTTTGGTAGAGCCTGGTGTGGGATTATCCTGTGCCTTTCCCATGTTGCCTCTTCGTCGTGTCACTGGCATGTGTGTTTCCGTTTTGTGATTCAAATCACAAATGTCTTTTCACTATGTTAGTGTATGGTTTTGCTTGCCTCCTTCCAATGCTTTTTTTTTTTTTCTTTCCTCCTCCTTGTTTATGGAGTATTGACTTGTCTAGGTTTCAGGCTTATATTGGATATTGGAAGCCTAAGTCACTCTTCTCTTCCTGTTCTGAAGGTTCTCCAAAAAAAGTCCACTTGGATACTCTCTCACCAATTCCCATTGGGGGTGGATATGCCTGACCTAGCCCATGCCCAGTACCTGCCTGGAGCGGCTTCCGGGTTCCTATGCTTCAGGAGCTGGCCCACACAAAGCCACAGAGGCACCAAACCCAAACCCGCCCCACCGGTCACCGGCTGCAAAGGCGAAGGGCGGCCCCACCCAGAAAGCCACCCCCTACAAAAGGGTTCAGAGTTGCGACCCTTTTCCAGCAGCCCAGGAGACAATCTACCCCAAAATTTACCTGCCTGAGCGACTTCCTTTTTAAAACTTTTTAAAATTGCATTTATTTTTGTGTGTGACTATATGTGTGTGCTTGTGTGTGTGTGTGTGTGTGTGTGTGTGAGTACAAATGCCACAGCATTTGTGTGGAGGTCAGAAGGTAACTTGTAGGAGTTGGTTTTCTCCTTATACCATGTAGGTACAGGGATAGAACTCAGGTTATTCAAGCTTGGCTGTAGGTGCCTTTACCCAATGAGCCATTTCATCTGATCATTTTTTACTTAAAAAAAATACGAGTCAGCTGGGAGTGGTGGTGCACGCCTTTAATTCTAGCACTTGGGAGGCAGAGGCAGGCAGATCTCTGAGTTCAAGGCCAGCCCGGTCTATATAGTGAGTTCCAGGACAGCTGGGACTACAGGCAAATCCTGTCTCAAAAAGACACACACACTCAGGGCTGGAGAGATGGCCTAGCGGTTAAGAGTGCCGACCACTCTTATAGAGGACCCGGGTTCGATCCCCAGCACCCACATGGCGGCCAAGAACCGTCTGAAACTCCAATTTCAGGAGAACTCCAGTTCCAGGGGAATCCGATGCCCTCTTCAGACCTCCACGGCATTGCACGACACGGGTGCACAAACTTGCATGCAGACAGTACATTGATACACACACAGAAATAAATAAATTCTGGGTGTGGTGGCTCACGCCTTAAAAAAAAAAAGTCACACACACACACACACACACACACACACACAAAGCTCTCCCAGGTGTCCTCTTTGGAGTGACATTGTCTTTAAACCCTGCTTGGCAATCCCTGACACACTGCCGTGAATACCCAGGGAAGACAGGACCACCTGGAAGTCCAGCTGCATCCTTAAGATTGTCCAACTTCTGGATGATTATCTAAAATGCTTCACTATGGGAGCAGACAGTGTGGGCTCCCAGCAGATGCAGCTGACACACAGCTGTGATGCTGACCGGCAAGACCACCATGACTTGCAAGGCCATCCCGGGCATCTGGAAAACAACCCAGCTCTGGAGAAGCTACTCCTTCATATCCAGGGGAATGCGGGCTATGTGTCCACCAAGGAAGACCTCACTGAGATCAGGGCCATGCTGCTAGCCAATAAGGTGCCGGCTGCTGCCTGTGTTGGTGCCACTGTGCCATGTGAAGTCACTATGCTGCCTCAGAACACTGGTCTGGGGCCAGAGAAGACCTCTTTCTTCCAGGCGTTGGACATAACCACGATAATCTCCAGGGCCATCATTGAAATTCTGAGTGACTTGCAGCTGCTAAAAACTGGAGACAAAGCGGCAGCCATCGAAGCCCCCCGGGTTAACATACTAAACGTCTCCCCCTCTCAGCGAAGCCCCACGGCTGAACATACTGAGCATATTTCTTAAGTCTCTTTAATCTATACATCCTACATATCTACAAACACAGCAAACTGCATTTCCACATTGTATGCCTTGGTATTATATAATACCCAAATAGAAGAATTAATGAAGGAATGTTTTCTCTAACAGTAATAACACCTTTCCAGATAGTTTTTTGGTCTTTTTGAGACAGCTCCCACTGGCCTACATCTTCTCACTATGTAGACCAGGCTGGCCTTGAACTCACAGACATCTGCCTGCCTCTGCCTCCCGAGAGCTGGGATTAAAGGCATGTACCACTACGCCCAGCTCCAGCTAGTTTTCTAAACTTATAATCATTTGACATGATAAATGATGCCTCTCTGAGTGATTCGTCTGTGGGAATTCCAGGTGTAAGAATGATTCAATGCAAAAATCCATAGCCAAGGGTCTGTAGAAATAGCTCTGTGGTTAAGAGCACTGGCTGCTCTTGTAGAGGACAAGGTTTGATTTCCAGTACCCACATGGCAGTGAACAACTGCCTATAACTCCTATTCCACAGGATCTGACATCCTCTTACGACCTCCACAGGCATTGTGTGACGTGAGTTCACCTAACTATATGCAGGCATAACACTAATACATATAAAATAAAAATAATAAATAAAATATTTTTTAAAATTCATAGCCAAGCCTTTCTTTCTTTTGGTCAACTGGGCTAGAGGTCTAGCTATCTTGTTTATCCTTTCAAAGAACCAGCTTAGATTCATTGATTCTTTGTATTGTTTTCTTTGATTTCCACTCTGATTTTTGTATTTTTTCCTATCTGTTGGGTTTAGGATTCACTTGTTGTCTCTCAAGTGTTTTATTTTTATTTTTTAATATAATACTTTTATTGATGTTTTGTGTATTTCAGACATCATTTTCCATTCAATTTAGACATACTCCCCTTTTCCTTCCTCCTGCCCCATCCCAGTTCATGGATTCTGCCATACAGATCCTGCATCTTTCTTTCAGTCTTTTTAAAGTTTTACTCTGCAAAGGTTTGTTGTTTTGGGCAGAATTTAACTATATCAGTCCATTCTTTG
Source organism: Rhizomys pruinosus (assembly GCA_009823505.1). NCBI lineage: Eukaryota > Metazoa > Chordata > Mammalia > Rodentia > Spalacidae > Rhizomys > Rhizomys pruinosus. The sequence goes on from VZQC01009467.1 coordinate 14,021, forward strand.
ACCCAGTCCTTATGTTGTTGTGGTTCCCTCCCAATTGTTTTGCTCCAAAGTAGGCCTATATATACATCTTATATGTACCAGAATTATGTCCTCCAGGAGTAAACTGTATGTTAACTCCGATATATGTTTAGGAGTTCACATTTTTTTTCCTTTTAATTTTATGTTACTCTAAAATATGAATATATGCCTTCAGCCCATATACATTAATTACCATGTCTGAAAGTAAGGGATAAGTTAATTCTAGGGCTTATTAAGAGATTCACATTATAGCATCACAGTTGCTTTCATCTAGAAAGAAATATGACAATAACGCTGCTCAGCTTGCTTTTCAATTGGGGGATTTGGTACTAGCATCCACAGATGAGGGAAATCATTCCCCATTTGTTTTTTGGTGGGACTGTGTTACTTCACTTAGCATAATGGCTTCGAGTTCCATCTGTTTACCTGAAAATTTCATGATGTTATCTTTCTTTTTCTTTTTGTTTGATTTTTGGTCTTTTCGAAACAGGGTCTCCCTGTAGACCCAGCTAGCCTAGAACTCACTCTGTACACCAGGCTGGGCTTGAACTCACAAAGATTTGCCTGTCTCTGCCTCCCGAGTGCTAGGATTAAAGGCATGTACCACACATCTGTCGATGTTATCTTTCTTTACTGCTGCATAGAACTCCATTGTGTAGATGTACCACATTTTTGTTATCTACTTGTCAGTTGATGGGCATTTGGGTTGGTTCCAACTCTTTGCTATTGTGAAAAGAGCTGCAATAAACATAGATGTGCATGTATCTTCTTTGTGGTAGGATGAGTCTTGTGGGTATATACCCAGGAGTGGTATAGCTGGGTCAGGTGGTAGGTTCATTTTGAGTCTTTTAAGGGTTATCCTCACCTCTTTCCACAGTAGTTATAAGAGTTTATATTCCCACCATCAGTGGATGAGTGTTCCCCTTTCCCCACAACCTCTCCAGCATTTGGTGTCTTTTGTTTTCTTTTCTTTTTTTATTTCTGTACGTGTATGAATGTATTGTCTGCATGTAGGTTTGTGTACCCGTGTCGTGCAATGTCACAGAGGTCAGAAGAGGGTGTCAGATTCCCCTGGAACTGGAGTTCTCCTGGAATTGGAGTTTCAGATGGTTCTCAGCTGCCATGTGGGTGCTGGGGATCAAACCCGGTCCTCTGTAAGAGCGGTCGGTACTCTTAACCGCTAGGCCATCTCTCCAGCTCCAGTTTTCTTGATCTTAGCCAGTCTTATCAGAGTAAGATGGTATCTTAGAGTGGTTTTAATTTGCATTTCCTTAATCATTAACAATGTTGAACACTTTTTAAGATGTTTCTCAGCCATCTTTACTTCCTCACTGGTGAAGTCTCTTTTCAGTTCTTTACTGCATCTTTTGAGTAAGTAATTTGTTTTCTTACTTCTTTGTTTTTTGGGTAGTTTATATATTCTGTATGTTAATGCTCTATCAGATGTATCACTGGTGAAGATTTCCTCCCACTCTGTGGGTTTTCTCTTCACTTCCTTAATTGTTTCTTTTGTTGTACAGAAGTTTTTGAGTTTGATGATGTCCCACTTGTCAGCTGTTGACCTTATTTCCTGTGCAGCTGCTGTTTGATTTAGAAAGTCTTTTCCTATTCCTATGTCTTATAGATTGCTATCAACTTTTTCTTCTATTGCCTTCAGAGTTTCAGGTTTCACATTGAGGTCTTGAATAGCTAAAACAACACTGAGAATAAAATGCAATACAGGGGAGATCACCTTTCCAGACTACTATAGTGTTATAGTCATAAAGACAGCCTGGTACTGGCACATAAACAGATGCATTTACCAATGGAACAAAACTGAAGATCCAAACTTGAGCTTGTACAATTTTGTCATATTTGACAAAGGGGCCAAAAAAGCTCATCTGAGGAAAGATAGCATCTTCAGCAAATGGTGCTGGCAAAACTGGATCACCATATGTAGAAGAACAAAAATAAACCCCTACCTCTCACCCTGTACAAAAATCAAGTGTTTTTAGTTGCAGTGTTAGGTTGTTTATTTGTGCTTATTCTGTTTTCTTAATGTAGGGACTTAGGGCTATAAATTTCCCTTTTAGGACTGCTTTTTTAAAGTGTCCCTTAGGTTTTGTTGTGTTGTATCATCATTTTTGTTTAGTACCAGGAATACTTTTATTCTTTTATTTCTCCTTTGACCCGTTTATTATTCAGGAGTGTGTGGTTTAGTCTCCATGAGTTCTTGTAGATAGTAAGGCTTTTCCTGGTGTTGATATTAAGCTTTTTTGCACTGTGGTCTGATAAAATGCATGAAATTATTTCAATTTTTTGTATTTGTTGAGGTTTGCTCTGTGTCCCAGTATATGGTCGATTTTGGAGAATGTTCCATGGGGTGCTGTGTAGAAAATATATTCTTTGGTGTTTGGGTGGAATATTCAGCAGATGTGTGTTAGGTCCATTTGGTGTATCACATTGTTCAGTTCAGATGTCTCTCTCTTTATTCTTTGTCCAGTTGACCTGTCCAATGGGCTCAGTGAGGTATTGAAATCTCCCACTATTGGTGTGCTGGGATTAATCTGTGCCTTGAAGTCATGCAGAATTGTACTTATGAAATTCGGTGCACCAGAGTTTGGTGCATATATATTTATGATTGTGAAATCTTCATGGTTAATTGTTCTTTTCATAAGGATGTAGCGACCCTCTTCATCCTTTCTGATAAGTTTTACTTTGAAGTCTATTTTGTCTGATATTAGAATAGCAACTTCTGCTTGCTTTTTGGTACAGTTTGCTTGGAATTTTTTTTTCCATCCTTTCACCTTAAGATAGTGCCTGTCCAAACTGAGCAATGTCAATGTGATCTGAAAACAACTGTGCTCTTATATTGTGAATCCCTTAAAAAATAATAAACAAATAAAAAAAAAGAAAAGCTTTGGACCTAGGAAAGATGGTTATATAAGTCTAATTCCAGAGCCTGGTCCAAGTACCTGAGAACTAGTAGTGTCTGGAAGCAGGAGAAAATGGCTGTTCTAGTGCCAAACAAAAGAACCTGCACTTCTTTCAACTTCTTTTTTTTTAATGTTATTTATTTATTTGTTTATTTATTTCATTTTGTGTATATGAGTGTATTGCATCAGGCAGGTGCACCTACGTCATGCAAGGCCTGTTGGAGGCCATAGGGGATCCCCCTCTGGGTGACCTGGAAGTGGAGTTACAGATGGTTGTTAGCTGCCATGTGGGTGCTGGGAAACAAATCTGGGTCCTCCAGCCAGTGCACTAGGCTACTGAGCCATCTCTAAAAAAAAAAAAAAGATAGTGCCTGTCCTTGAAGGTGATATGGGTTTCTTGTAGACAACAGAAAGATGGATTCAACTTCTTTTTTTTTAATTTTTATTTATTTTTGTATGTGTATGAATGTACTGTCTGCATGCAAGTTTGTGCACCCATGTCGTGCAATGCTGCGGAGGTCAGAAGAGGGTGTCGGATTCCCCTGGAACTGGAGTTCTCCTGGAACTGGAGTTTCAGATGGTTCTCAGCCGCCATGTGGGTGCTGGGGATCGAACCCAGGTCCTCTGCAAGAGCAGTCGGTGCTCTTAACCGCTAGGCTATTTCTCCAGCCCCTGGATTCAACTTCTTAATCCATTCTCCCAGTCTGTGTCTCTTGACTGGGGAGTTCAGACCATTGATATTTAATGTTATTATGGAGAGATGTATATTGCTTCCCATCAATTTACTTTCTGTTTGCATTTTTGGTCTAGGGTTATATTTCTACAGTTATATATTCATTACTTATGAATATATAATTTCTTATATATGATTATATAATTAATTATGAATATATAATTTTCTTTCTCTTGGTGCTTGGGAACAGTTGCTCCTTTCCTCTGTTCTTTGAATTGCTTCAAGTATTTTCTGTAGGGTTGGTTTTCCGGACTTGGATTCTTTCATCTTGTTTATGTTAGGAAAGATTTTTCTTTCTCTTTCAACTATAATTGACGTTTTTGATGGGTAAAGTAACCTGCTTTACCCATCAAAAATGTCAATAGTCATTTAGAACTGAGAATACTTAGGCCAAACTCTTCTGGCTTTTATTGTTTGCATTGAAAAGTCAACTGTAATTCTGATGGCTTTCCCTTAATATGTAACTTGCAGTTTTTCTCTTGTGGCTTTCAGTATTCTGTCTTTGTTTTGAGCATCTAGCATTTTTAACTATGATATGGCATGGGGAATTTCTTTTCTGGTCTTATCTACTTGGTGTTCTATGTGCTTCTTGAATTTGTGTGGGTATGTCTTTTTTCAATTTGGGGAAATTTTCTTCTACAATCCTGTCAAAGATCTGGTCAATGCCATTATCCTGGGATTCTTCTCCTTCTTCTATATCTATGATGCAGAGGTTTGGTGTTTTCATGGTGTCTAACATTTCCTGATTATTCCACTCTTGTGGAATAATCAGGAAATGTTAGACCCCCTCTTGTGTTTTTTTTTAATTTTCTTTTTTTTTTTTTTTTTTGGTATTTTTGAGACAGGGACTCCCTTTAGTCCCAGCTGGCCTGGCACTCACTCTGTAGACCAGGCAGGCCTTGAACTCACAGAGATCCACCTGTCTCCACCTCCCAAGTGCTAGGATTAAAAGCGTGCGCCACCATGCCCGGCTTTTAATTTTCATAATCTTTGCTTGAGCATTCCAGTTCTTTCACGTTATCTTCCAGTCTTCATAGTCTATTTTCTGCTTCATCCAATCTGCTACTGAGGCTTTCTTCCATCCTTTCCTGTTGACTAGATGAGTGTTCGATTTCCTTTTTCATTTCAGCCTGAGATTTCTTCAGTATTTCCACTTCCTTCCAAAGTTTGTTGTTCTCTCCTAGTTCTTTGATTAGTTTGTCTGTGTGTTCAGTTTCCTTTTTCATTTCAGCCTGAGATGTCTTCAGTATTTCCACTTCCTTTCAGTGTTTGTCATTCTCTCTGTCTAGTTCTTTGATTTGTTTGTCTGTGGGTTCTTTATATTCCTTGATTTCTTTGAGTATGTCTACGACAGATCTTTTAAGATTTGTGTTGTGGGTTATCTCCAGGAAGTTCTCATTGTAGGAGTCTTCTGTAGGGCTTGTAGAATTTAGTGGGGATTTATTATTTGTTTTTCCCATGTTATTTTATTGTTGTTGCGCTTTTGGCATGCGGATTTGTTTTGTTATTTGTATTCTGTTACAAAGCTCAAGTGCATGTGCTCGGACCTGCCTCTGGCTGCCTGCTGAGGGTCACTGCCCCATACACCTGCGGGCATGCTCAAGCTGGGCCTGCCTACCTCTGGGTGCCTGCCAAGGGCTGCCGTCTGCTGGTGTGCATGATCAAGCCAGGCTGCCTATCTTCAGGTGCCTGCTGGAGGCCACCACCATCCCTAGGCGTGTGTACTAAAGCTGTGCCCACCTACCCCCGGGTGCCTGCTGGGGATAATTTTTTTAAGTTGAATAGTTTCCTAAATCTTGGAACCTTTTTCCAAATTAAATCTTAAGTAGCAGGCCGACACATCAGATAAACATGGAGTTGCTGTAGCCGCCTCAAAATTAGAAAGCCTAGAACGCTTCAGGCCCATTTTGCTCCCTGCATGCCCAGAAAGCCCCTCTGGGACTCCAAGGAATGCCGCCTGTGCTCAGAACAGTCCACAAATGCCTGCTGTCTGCTACACACAGGACATAACCTGTCCCTGTTGATACAGTGTGTTTTACAGGGCGCAGGAAACTGAGCTTATTTCCTTAGAAGCACTTATCAAATCTTTAAAAATATTTTATTGAAGTTTTGTGCATTTCATGTATCATTTTTCATTCCAGTCTTCATACATCATTTCTCATTTCAATTGCACTTATCAAATTTTAATGTGCCAAAAAATTATACAAGGCACTTATTAATAATACAGAGTCCTGGGCTGGGGACCAGAGCTCAGTTAAGTGATGTAGGTGACTTGTGTCTGTTTCAGATACTAGCTTATCCATATAGTTCAGACAACATCTAGTCTTTTGTCAACACTTTCTAAACTAAACAGAGATCTGTTATGAACCCCCTCAGACCTTTGGAGGACAAAGACTAGCAATTATGTATCTCTTACATGCAGCACCAGTATAATATAAGGAACCCAGGTGATCATGGCCCACGGTGGAGAGGTGGATACTTAGATGGTTACAAAGACATAGTCTCCAAAATACTTTCTCTGTTCCTATAATGGACAACTATATGTGAATGTTTTGCCCAGCTAATCTCTAAAAGGCATAGTATGGTATTGAAAGGCACAAACTTGGGAGCAGTGGAGTCTGGGTTCATGTCCCAGCTCTGTTGCTTAGAGGCATTTGACCTTGGACTCACTCTGTGTCTCCACACCAAGAAACAAGTATTAGCTCCCTAGCTATGCTGTGGTGAGGCTTACACAGTTGGCAATTGTAGTTACAGGAGCCATCCAGTGTCAGTGTTTAGCAGAGCCCTCTGTCCCTGAGAACAAGGACCCTGGTTGGGAGTGGTCCAGTCCAGGAAGCCTTGGCTCCCCAGGAGTGGATGCCACAGGATGAGACCCTGTGCTGGATAGCTTTAGTGTCAACTTGACACACCTGGGTTGAGGGAGCCTCAATTGGGGAATTGGCTCCATTGGATTGGCCTGTGGCCACATCTGTGGAGTATTGTCTTGATAGTTGAGCAGTGTGGAAGGGCCCAGCCCACAATGAGTAGTACCACCCTGGGCAGGTGGTTGTGTATGGTATAAGAAGGCAGGCTGGGCATGAGCCAAAGACCAAGCCAGTGAACAGCATTCCTCCATGGCCTGTGCTTCAGCTCCTGCCTCCAGGTTCCTGCCCTGAGTTCCTGTCTTGGGTTCCCTAAGTGATGAACTGTGACCCAGGAGATGTAAGCTGAATAAACCCTTTCCTCCCCAAGTTGGTGTCGGTCAGAGTGTTTTGTCACAGCAATGGAAGACAAATTAGAACAGACCCTCACTGATCAGGTTTGGGAGGTTTCAGCGGGAGCCCTGGCTTGCTGTGTGAACTTGGGCCACAGGTCTAAGAGGTGAAAGACAGGAAAGCACCCAGGCCAGGCTCCTTAGTCTGCGAGTGGAGAAACCCACTCTCAAATGTGCCTTGCTTTCAACTATAAAAGGGAATGCTTTATAAGCTCTTTTCGAACATCAAATGGAATATGAAAGCCGCTTGAGAGAAGCACATGGAAGAGAGAGATCATCTTCTCTGTCATTAGTGCCCTGTGACTATACAGAAACTCATTCTGGCTCTCTTGTCACACTACTGTTACCAGATGGCTGTCACCCAAGGGCCCATCTGATGCCCATGAAGTGTGCAGCCTCCCTGTGGCATCAGAGGCAGAGTTCCTACACCTCAGGCTTTTCCCTTCTATAACTCTTCCATACTTTCTCCTCTGTCTGTGAGACTTACCACAGCTCTATGTGACAAGTACTAGTTATATTTATGTTTCAGGCAATGTTAAACTGACAAGAAATGTGCCTTTTCATCCCTAAAACAATCAATTTATAATTGGTGAACTTAGCTCATAACCATATGAGAATTCCATACATATATAAAATTTTATGAAAATATGGTATATTTCCATTAATTTACAGATTTTTTTTATTTTTAGCAGAGTGTGGTGGCACATACCTTTAATACCAGCATTCAGAAGGCAGATGCAGGCAGATCTCTGAATATCAAGACCAGACTGTTCTACATAGAGGTTCTAGGCCAGCTGGGGCTACAGGGAGATCTTGTCTCAAAAAAAGACCAAGAAATTTGAAAGATTTTATTTTTATTTATTTATGTGTATGTGAGTGTGTGTGTGTGTGCGTGTGTGTGTGTGTGTGTGTGTGTGTGTGTGTGTGTGTGTTTATGTATGTGTGTGCAGTGCCAGGTGCCTACAGGCACCTACAGATGCCAGAAGAGGGCATTGGACCTCCTAGAACTGGAATTATATGTGGTTGTGAGCTGCTAGACATGGGTTCTGGGAACCAAACTCAGGTCTTCTGGAAGACTAGCAAGCACTCTTAACTGGTCTTCCATTGACTTAAATAAAAGCCACATATCACACCATATTAGGACAGAACTGATAATTCACTTACATGAATACCATCTTTGACATATAAAGGTTTGTAACAGAACAGAAAAAAAACTAGCAAATACTAATGTTAGAAATTTTAAGGGAACTTTGGGATATGGAGAAGAAGCCAGTTCTCACCTTACACACGGAAGAAAGCAGATTCCCCCAATTTAGGGGCTGCTAGAAAACTCCTCTGTCCAAAGGGATTTACAGACATTCTTCTTCTAAATGTCTTGTCTTCAAGAAGCACCAAGTTTTAAACATTAACAAAGTTTCAATGAAATACAATGTTCTTCCTTCTTAAAAATAGAAACAAAGAAAGTATGATCAGTAGTGGACTCATTCCTATGTGAGACCTTGAGTCATCATCTTATGTCTTTTTATAAACAGATTTTTCCCCCGTGGTGAGAATTGAACCCAGGGACGTCAGTGCATGCAAGGCAAGTACATCTCTAGTCTGCAAGTATCTGTGGATTCTTTGTTGCAAAGCACTTAGTTAACCCCTCTCTAGTCAGTTGAGCAAAGTAGCTTCCAATTTATCATCTCCTCTCTGTAATCCATCACGAAAACCCATAATCAGAAAGATCATCCAAAAGTGCTTCCCCACGGCAGATCCTTGGTCTAAGATCAGACACAATGGCTCCCACTGCCAAGGCTGTGTCCCAAACCAGGACGGAACATCCCACATCCAGTACTACAGCTGTTGTCATGGCCGCCTGATCAGAACACACTGTCCAGCACCTGCTGGACTCTCAAGGCTTCCCAGGATCTGTCCGCATAATCTGATCACCAAACTCATGACTGCTCTCTGAATTAGGAAAGAATTTAAAAAATAGAATTATTTTTAAACATTTTATCATTTTAAAGGGTGAGACTTATTCAAATGTTTCAAACTTGGGTTTTGTTAATTAAATTATTTTTATTTTTATTTTATGTGATTAAGTGTTTTTCCTGCCTGTATGTAGGTGCACCACATGCACACAGTGCTATGGAGGCCTGAAGTGTTGGGTCGCCTAGACCTGGACTTACAGACAATTGCTAGCCATCCTTACAGAGGACCAAACTTGGGTCCTCTATAAGAGCAGCCAGTGCTTTTAACCACTGCCATCTCTCCAGCCCCCAGACTCAGTTTTTAAAGGGTTCTTATGATACATGGTTTTGCTGTGTGAACTGAGAGGCAACCTTTTTGTTTGCTTGCCCTGTAAACTACCAGGCCCCTGACTTCCACGTTCCCAAGACAGCTTCTTCACAGGCCTCCACCAGATCTCCTAACAGGATGCCTTGGCACGGGAACTGCTTGTATTGTCTAAATGGAGTTCATGAGGTCAGATCTCACATAGCCACTGTAAAGATTTTTTCTTTTGCTCTTCTTGAGACAGAGTCTCCCTGTAACCCCAACTGGCTTGGAACTCCCTCTGTAGACCAGGCTGGCCTTGATCTCACAGAGACCCACTTGCCTCTGCCTGGGATTAAAGGCACATGTCACCAGCACCAAGAAACTTTAAAGTGATGCGGCCTGTTCATCTTCATGTCAATAGTGGCATGTCAAGGCTCCAGGGAAAATGAGGAACAACCTTATCAAGGGTCCGTCTCTGCCAGCCGTGTGCTCACTTCCTCTTGAATCTTCGTTCCACCCTCTCCACATCTACGCGTGGCTGTTGTAACCCTGCTTTACAGGGGAGAACATCTGCTCCATAGGCAGATCAGCTTGTGCAAGGTTGCCAGCAAGTTCACAGAAGCACAGGGTGCAGAATGTGCATTTTCCATCTTCCTGGCATTTATTCATAAAATTTTCAGTAGGCATTGAGAATGGTGTCTACTTTTGTGGTCATTCTCAGAAAATATTTGACAAAAGCAATTTAAGGAAGAAAGGGCTTGTTTTGGTTCAAAGTTAAACAGAAGATACGATCCATCATGACAGAAAAGCATGGCTGCAAGAGTGTGAGGTGGTTGTCACACTGATTCTGCAGTTGAGCAGCAGAGAGAGACGTATGCTGGGGGTGCTGGGAGATGCTGGGGGATGCTAGGGAATGCTGGGGGATGCTGGGGGAGAGCTGGGGGATGCTGGGGGAGAGCTGGGGGATGCTGGGGGATGCTGGGGGATGCTGGGGGATAGGGAAGCTGGGGGATGCTGGGGGAAGCTGGGGGATGGGGAGCTGGAAGGATGCGGGGGAGGCTGGGGGATGCTGGGGGATGCTGGGGATGCTGGGGAGACTGGGGGATGCTGGGGGTTGCTGGGGGATGCTGGGGGACTGGGATGCTGGGGAAGCTGGGATGCTGGGGGAGACTGGGGGTGTGTGCTGGAGGATGTGGGATGCTGGGGGATGTTGGGGGAGAGCTGGGGGGTGCTGGGGATTGTGGGATCTGGGGGAAGGCTGGGGGATTGTGGGATGCTGGGGGAGAGCTGGGGAGTAGGATGCTGGGGTGTGGGACGATGCGGGGATGCTTGGGAGCTGGAGATGGGTATCTGGGGGATGCTGGGGAGAGCGGGATGCTGAGGGAGTGGGGTGTGGGGAACTGGCTGGGGATGCTGGGGGACACTGGCGTGCTGGGGATGCTGGGGAGAGCTGGGGATGCTGGGGAGAAGCTGGGGGAATGCTGGGGGATAGCTGGGGGATGCTGGGGGAAGCTGGGGATGCTGAGCTGGGGATGCTGGGGGAGAGCTGGGATGCTGGGGGAGCTGGGGGGATGCTGGGGGATGACTGGGGATGCTGGGGGATGCTGGGGGAGAGCTGGGGGATGCTGGGGGATGCTGGGGGATGCTGGGGGATGCTGGGGGAGAGCTGGGGGATGCGGGGATGCTGGGGGAGAGCTGGGAGCTGGATGCTGGGGGAACTGGGGTACCTGGGGGAATTGGGGAGTGGATGCTGGGGGTCGGGGGATGCTGGGGGAGATGGATCTGGGGGAGTTGGAGGCTGGGGGATTGCTGGTGGGGGAGAGCTGGGGGATGCTGGGGGGGGATGCTGGGGGAGAGCTGGCTGGGGGATGGGTTTGGGAGTGGATCTGGGGGAGTGGGGAGGGCTGGGGATGCTGGGGGGGCTGGGGAGATTGCTGGGGGATGCTGGGAGTGTGGGATGCTGGGGGATGCTGGGGATGCTGGAGGATGTATGCTGATGCTGGGGGGATGCTGGGTGGATGCTGGGGGATGCGAGACTGGGGAGCGGGTGATGCTGGGGGACTGGGCTGGGGGAGTGCCAGGGGATGCTGGGGGATGCTGGGGGATGCTGGGTGAAGAGCTGGGGGATGCTGGGGATGCTGGGGGATGCTGAGACTGGGAGATGCTGGGGGATGCTGGGGGATGCGGATGCGGGGAGGGAGCAGCTGGGGGATGCTGGGGATTCGGGGAGAGCTGGGAGATTGCTGGGGGATTGCTGGGGGAGACCTGGGTCTGGGGGATGCAGGGAGAGCTGGGGGATGCATGCTGGGGGAGATGGGATGCTGGGGGTGTGGGATGCTGGGGAAGCTGGGATGCTGGGGGATGCTGGGGGATGCTGGGAGATGCTGGGAGATGCTGGGAGATGCTGGGAGATGCTGGGGGATGCTGGGGGATGCTGGGGGTGCTGGGGGATGCTGGGGGAGATGCTGGGGGATAGCTGGGGAGATGTCGGGTGGAGGCTGGGGGATGCTGGGGGATGACTTGGGGGAAGCTGGGGAGAGTGGGCTGGGGAGCTAGGAGAGCTGTGGGGAATGCTGGGGGAATGCCGGGGGAGTGGCTGGGAGGCATTTGCCTGGGAGCGGGACGATCCGCTGGCGAGGGGATGTGGGGGAATGCTGGGGGAGTGGGGCTGGGGGACGATGCTGGGGGATGCTGGGGGATGTGTGGGGGATGCTGGGGGATGCTGAGGGGAGAGCTGGGGGATGCTGGGGATGCTGGGGGATGCTGGGGGATGTGAACTGGGGGAGTGGAGGCTTGCTGGAGGATGCTGGGGGATGCTGGGGAGTGCTGGGGGATGCTGGGGGAGAGCTGGGGGATGCTGGGGGATGCTGGGGGATGCTGGGGGAGAGCTGGGGGATGCTGGGGGATGCTGAGAGATGCTGGGGATGCTGGGGGATGCTGGGGGAGAGCTGGGCGATGCTGGGGGAGAGCTGGGGGAGAGCTGGTTTTCTCCTTTTTCTATTGTTACTCAGTTCAGGATCTCAGTAAACGAGCTGGTGCCACCCACAGGCAGTGTGTGTCTCCCTTATTTAAACCTCTCAGAAAGCATCCTCACAGACACTCCCAGAAGCATGTCTCCCAGGTGATTCTAAATGCAGTCATGTTGACAACGAAGCCTAACAGTCACAGCACCTACTCTTTTTGAAAAAATACTTCATTGCTTTTATTTTTGTGTGTGTATGAATGCATTGCTTGCATGTATGTAAGTGCACCCATGTCATGTAATACCCATAGGTTATAAGGTTCCCCTGGAACTGGAGTTACAGATGATTGTTAGCCACCAGGTGGGTGCTGGAATTGAACCCAGGTTCTCTGCAAGAGCAGCCAGGGCTCTTAACCACAGAGCCATCGCTCCAGGCGCACGGCATGGACTGCCCTGTTTTGCACGCTGCACTAATGCTGACAGAACTGTCCTCTTGTTCTTATGGTTTCATGTTTATAGGACGTTGACCCAGAAGCTGGGCTAGTGTTGCTAAATAAAAGAGCAAATCAATTTTTTATTTTAATAGAAGCTGCCATACTGCTTTTAAAAATGTCTATAATTCCCATTTCCATTTGTAAAGTCCAAGGCGCATTTCTGTGTGCATGAACTAGCACTGGGTAATACTTTTAGCTATTGGCTATAAAGTAACACTTCATTGTTACTTGAACATGAGTTCACCTAACCTTCAGAAATTTAAAGTCTTTTCTGCATGTCGATTATTTAGATTGCCTTTTTGAGAAACATCTTTTCATATCCTTTGCCATTTTTTTCTGTCAGATAGCTCATCTTTTTCTTATCAAAGTTCAAGAGCTCCTGACAGATTATATTGTATGTTATCAGAACTGTGTTTTTTAATCCAGCCTCTGCCTACTGACTTTATTAAATAGATATCTTATACAAAGCTTCTAAATCTTTATATAATCAAAGCGTCCGTCTTTTCTGGCTTGGCACGGAAAATGGAGGGAGGAGCCGATGAATCAGTGGGGATGATTCTGGAGACAGATTCTGGGGCAAGCAATGGTCTTTGGGTGGCTGGTCAGAAGGCAGCCCCATGCTAGGGAACGCTGTTCAAGAGACGAGAGAGAGAGAGAGAGAGAGAGAGAGAGAGAGAGAGAGAGAGAGAGAGAAGAGAGAGAGACAGAGAGGGAGAGAGAGAGAGAGGGAGAGAGAGAGAGGGAGAGAGAGGGAGAGAGAGAGAAGGATGGAGAGAGAGGGAGAGAGAGGGAGAGAGAGAGGGAGAGAGAGGGAGAGAGAGAGAGAGAGAGAGAGAGAGAGAGAGAGAGAGAGCTGGCAGGAGCAGAGCACTGGCAGCCAAGGTACAGAGGGGTGTCGGCTGCCTTTCCTGCAGGTTGTTAGTGGTGTGATTTCCAATGAAAGGGAAGAGAGGAGTCGGGCTAACTGCAACAGGAAGTGTGAGAGGCTTGTGGACCAGGACCTGAAGCTTTCCGGTGGCTACTGGGAGCAGATGTGGGCTCACACCTGCAGCAATTCAGAGGCTATAAGGGCCATCACCTAGGGAGACCATCTGAAGAGAGAAAGGCCTGCACATGCCTTTTAAAGTCTATTTGGGAAGGAACAAAGGAGCAAAGGAGACCAAAAGTAGTCTGAGAAGTAGAGGATCAAGTGTCTGGAGAGGTGGCCTAGCAGTTAGGAGCGCTGACTGCTCTTGCAGAGGATCCAGGTTTGATCCCCAGCACCCACATGGTGACTGAGAACCATCTGAAACTCCAATTCCAGGAGAACTCCAGTTCCAGGGGAATCCGAGACCCTCTTCTGACCTCCGAGGCATTGCACGACATGGGTGAACAAACTTGCATGCAGGAGTACATTCAAATAAATAAATACATACATAAATACATAAATAAATAAATATTTTTTAAAAAGAAGTAGAAGACCAAGAGGGGACAGTGTGGTAACTAGAGTAAGAGGTGAGACGTGGGGCTGGAGAGATGGCTCACTGGTTAAGACACTCGCTCTGCAATTATGAGGACAAGAATTCAGATTCCAAGACCCAGGCAATAAGCCAGAGAGCTGCAGTGCCACAAAGGCCTATAGTCCCAACTCGCAGGCCATCCAGGAAGTTTGTTGGGGCTTTCTGGTTTCCAGTCGAGCCAAGACCAGCCCCAGGCTCAGGGAGAGCTCCTGCCTCAAAGGAATAGAGGAAAGTGATAGAGGAAGACACTCAATGCGCTCATCTGGCCCTCAAGTGTGCATAGGCACACACTGTACCTGCACACACAGATAGATGATAGATAGATAGATGATAGATGATAGATGATAGATAGATAGATAAATAGATAGATAGATCTTTTCTAAAAGAGAGACAACATGCCAATGCCAGGCATGGTGGCAAACACCTTTAATTCCAACACTCAGAAGGCAGAGGGAGGCAGACTCTGTAAGATATTCTCTCTCTCTCTCTGTCTCTCTCTGTCTCTCTCTGTCTCTCTCTCTCTGTCTCTCTCTCTGTCTCTCTCTCTCTGTCTCTCTCTCTGTCTCTCTCTCTCTGTCTCTCTCTCTGTCTCTCTCTCTCTGTCTCTCTCTGTCTCTCTCTCTGTCTCTCTCTCTGTCTCTCTCTCTGTCTCTCTCTCTCTGTCTCTCTCTGTCTCTCTCTCTCTCTCTCTCCCTTCCCCAGCTACCGTGCTCTGCTCTTCCTCGTTTTCCCCACCATGACAAACTGAAACCTCTAAAACTATAAGCTGGAGTAAATCTTTTCTTCTTTAAGTTGTCTTGCTCAGTTATTTTGCTGTCTTTGAAAAATTAATACAGGGAATGACTTTTTTCTCAAAACTCACAAATCATGAATGAATGAATTAATGAATGAATGAACAAATGGCTACAACAGAAGGGAGTGCACAATGAACAAGGCTGCTTTGCTGCTAACAGAACGGTCAGAAAAGAGACCAGCAGTGTTCAGACTGTGAAGCCACCCAGGCCCAAGGCATTGTCCCAGTGCTGTGCACTAACCCTCCTTGGCTGTCAAACAGAGACTGTGATGTCTACAACAACAGCTAGCGCTGAGGTCTGCATACGGTTGAGTCTGCACAGTGGCCACATAGCTTTCCACAGGGTTTTCTCTTTCTCTCCATGACTCAAGCCAACATTAAGGGTTTTCTGTGGATAAATTTACTGGGTGAGAACTGACATGGTCTTCTACTAGTTGAGAAAGATCGATGGGAGGAGGAACATTTTATCAGTGATAGCCTAAACAGATTTTCCATGTCAGGCACAATTCCTTTTTAACTACTGGAGGCTTGTCTTTAAATATTTTCTTTCCCTTCCCTCTCTTTCTCTTTTCTTCTCCTCTCCTTTCCCCTTTATCTTTGGCTTTAGAAGTCCTGGGATCCCACCCAGGGTCTCGTGCATGCTAAGCAACACTCCATCACTGAGCTGCAGCCTCAGCCCTCTTCATGCTTTATGACAGTCTCTAAGCTGCTCAGGCTGGCCTTGAACTCACTTTGCAGCTCAAGAAGTTTTGATCATCCTGCCTCAACATCCCTAATGTCTGGATTACAGGCCTACATACCAGGACCAGACTTGAATATTTCTTTTCTTTTTAAAACAAAAATATGAGGGCCCCTAATCCTTAGTCTGATAAATACAGAGCGATCAGAGTTATAAAAGAGCCCTAATTCCAAATATTCTATTGTAGCATTGTCAAGATACATCTTAACATCCCAATTGTAATAGTTCTTAGACTTCATAAGTATAATTCAATTTTTTTATTTAGAAAACATGATCACATTTTTTTCAACTATGCAGTTACTGAAAGAGAACTCCTTACTCCCAATTACAAATTGCCAGGTTTCACAGGGGTCTTGAGATTGAAGCTGACTGATTTTTTTTTTTCATTTATTTAAGACTTGCATCTAACTTATAGGCAAACTAACCAGTCGCACGGAATCTGGAGAACAGGTTTTCTTTGAGTTTGTTCTTAGAAATGAACAGTGCAAGCATAAAATAGTTCTCAATTTTAATGGTTCTTTGCCTCTTGTCTCCTGTAGATTAAAGCGCTTATGATGTTGGTTTTAACTGTCAACTTGAGGCAGTCTAGAATCACTGGGGAAGGAAGTCTCAGTGAAGAATTGTCTAGATTGTTTTGTCC
This sequence comes from Rhizomys pruinosus, assembly GCA_009823505.1. Taxonomy (NCBI): domain Eukaryota; kingdom Metazoa; phylum Chordata; class Mammalia; order Rodentia; family Spalacidae; genus Rhizomys; species Rhizomys pruinosus. The sequence continues at coordinate 30,326 of VZQC01009467.1, forward strand.
TGGGGCATGCCTGTGAGGGCTTTTTTTTCTGTTCTTTTTTTTCCCCCTTTGTTTTTTGGGGTTTTGTTGTTGTTGTTGTTGTTGTTGTTATTGTATTTGTTGGTTGGTTGGTTTGAGACAGGGTCTGCTATAGCCCCATCTATCCTGGAACCCTCTAGTAGACCAGATTGGCCTTAATCTCACAGAGATCCACCTACTTCTGCCTGCCAAGTGCTGGGATTAAAGCTGTGAGCTCCTCACCCAGTTTGGGAGGAATTATCTTAGTTGAGTTATTGAGGTAGGAAGACCCACTCTGAATATGGGCAGCACCACATCCTTGGGCTGGGCCCTGGACGGAGTGAAAGGACAGAGCCAGCTGAGCACTGGCAGGCAGCTGATCACTGCAGGCAGCTGAGCACTGGCAGGCAGCTGAGCACTGCAGGCAGCTGAGCACTGGCAGTAGGGGTCATTCCTTCTCTCTGCTCTTGACTGTGGATGTGACATGACAAGCTATTTTAAGTCCTTGCTACCTTCACTCCCTGCTGAGACTGACTATAGCCTGGAATTGTGGCCTAAAAGAAATCAGTCTTGCTGGGTGTGGTGGCGCATGCCTTTAATCTTAGCACTTGGGAGGCAGAGGCAGGTGGATCTTTGTGAGGTCAAGGCCAGCCTGGTCTACAGAGTGAGTTCCAGGACAGCTTGGGCTACAGGGAGACCCTGTCTCGAAAAGACCAAAAATAAATAAATAAATAAATAAATAAATAATAGAAATCATTCTCCTCTAAGCTACTTTTCATCAGGTGTGGTAGTTTGAATGAGAACTGTCCCTCACAGGCTCATGTATTTTAATGCTTGGTTCCCAGTCGGTGGTGGTGTTGAGGGAATGTAGAACCTTTAAGAGGTGGAGCCTTGCTGGAGGAAGTGTGCCTCTGGGAGTGGCCTTGAGAGTTCACAGCCTTGCCCCATGTCCTGTTTGCTCTCTGCTGTGAGTTTGCAGTTGGAGATGTCATCTCTCAGCGTCCTGTTCCAGCTTCAAGTTTCCAAGCCTTTCTCACCATTATGGACCCCCCCCCCACTGGAACCACAACCCCAAATAAACACTTTCTTCCATAAGTCACTTTGGTCATGGTGTTTTATCTCAGTAGCAGAAAAATTAATTATTACATCAAGGTATTTTATTACAGCAACAGAAATGAAAGTTGGACAGCAGTGAATGTAAAAAGTAGTATTAATAATAACTTGACAAAAAGAAGTCTCCTCAAATTTTAAGTACTCAAATCTTAAAAATCTTGGCATAACCTTTTGAAGGTATGACATCATGGGTTAAAATCTCATTCCAGCCCTCAGGTAGCAGGAACTCAAGGGAAGAACCTGGAGGCAGGAACTAAGCGGAAACCACTGACTGGCTGGCTTTCCCTGGCTTGCGAAGCTATTTTTCTTATATGGCCCAGGCTCAACTGCCCAGGGGTGGCATTACCCACAGTGTGCTGAGCCCTCCTACATCAATCAGCAATCGAGAAAAGGCCCCAGAGCCTTACCCAGAGGCCAATCTGATGGAGAGAATTCCTCAGTTGAGATTACATCTTCTTAGGCTTCTAGGTTTGGGTCAAGTTGACAAAAACAATGAGAGATTTAAACAAACAAACAAACAAACAAACAAACAAATATCCAGGGAGCTACAGATGAAGAGACAAAGTCCAGAGAGGCTGTGAAGCCAACGGGGCCACTGAGCCAGTCAGGGCCACAGCTGCCATCCGGACACAGGCAGTCAGTGTTGGAGCTAAGGTACGGAGGGACACTCCCTGTCTGTCCTTGTCCAGTCTGCCCTTAGTCCTGGTTCATGTCCTCTCTTTTCTCTGCTGGCTGATGGTAGAAACCTGCCTGAGCCAGCCACATCACCACAGCTTCTCTGCTCCATCTGTTCTGGACTACAGCTGAAGCCATCTGTCCTCTCAACAGGCAATAAGCCCTGGACCCCAATAGCCAGACTCTGCCTCACGTGCAGCTTGGCAGTCAGTCCTGAATGTCTTGTGCAGAATTGAGCTGTGTGTTCTGAAATCAGTTTCTTTTTGTGCTTTCTTTGTTAAAAAAAAAATTAAGGGTTTTCAAGATTAATTTTTTTTTTTTTTTTTTTTGTATGTGTATGAATGTACTGTCTGCATGCAGGTCTGGGCACCCGTGTCGTGCAATGCCGCGGAGGTCAGAAGAGGGTCTCGGATTCCCCTGGAACTGGAGTTCTCCTGGAACTGGAGTTACAGACGGTTCTTAGCCGCCATGTGGGTGCTGGGGATCGAACCCGGGTCCTCTGCAAGAGCGTCGGTGCTCTTAACCGCTAGGCTATCTCTCCAGCCCCAAGATTAATTTTTTTAAATTATGCATTTTTGTGTGTCTGTGCACATGAACGTAGGTACTCGCAGAAGCAGAAGGCCATTGTCCCTAGGTCTAGAGTTACAGGAGATTGTGAGCTGCCTGCTGTGGGTGCTGGGAATCAATTCCCATCCTTTGTAAGAGCACTGAATGCTTCTTTTAAAATTATTAATTAATTTTCATTTTATGTGTATGAGTATTTCGCATGCATATATGCATCATATATGTACAATACATGCAGAGGCCAGAAGAGTGCATTGGATCCCCCTGGAACTGGAGTTACAGACAGTTGTTAGCTACTGTGTGGATGCTGAGAACCAAATCTGGATCCTCTGTAAGAGCAGCCAGTGCTGAGCCATTTCTCCAGGCCCCTGTGTACTTTCTTGTCTCCTATCCAGCTGAGCTATTTCCTTTTTTAAGTCTCTTTATCCTTGCACTCAAAGTCTTCTCCTTCCTCAAGATTTTTCCCTTTAGATCTGCTGTTGGCCACTCACAGCTCTTGAGCAGATGACATGTGGCTAGTGTGAACTGAGACATGGTGTGGGTATAAAATGCATACCAGACTCTAAGGACTTAATATGAAAGTGGACTAGGACATCTCTCATTAACTGTTTATGATAATAACATATTAATGAAATGTGGCTAGAAGTTAAATAAAAGATATGATTAAAATTAATTTCACCTGCCCCATCACGCTTCTTTTTGACGGCACTCACTCCAGCCTGTTGGTTCAAGACACTTACATCCTGTCATGGTCATTGAGCTCAAAGGACATGTCTACCTCTGACTGCCCTCATGTTAGGTAGAACATAACAGAGAGTTGGAGCATGCCTTGGGAAACAAGGTTCTAACCAGAGCTATTTAAAACTCCACAAGGCTTTTCAAATCTATTCTCCAAAGTCTGGCTCAAGGTATTTCCATACATTATTGATCATTTTATTAAAATTCCTGGGGCTGGAGGGATGGATGGCCTAGCAGTTAAGAGCGCCAACTGCTCTTGCAGAGGACCCAGGTTCGATCCCCAGCACCCACATGGCGGCTGAGAACCGTCTGTAACTCCAGTTCCAGGAGAACTCCAGTTCCAGGGGAATCCGACACCCTCTTCTGACCTCCGCGGCATTGCATGACACAGGTGCACAGACCTACATGCAGACAGTACATTCATACACATACAAAAATAAATAAATTTTAAAAAAAGTTTTAAAATTCCTATAAAGTCTCTGCTATTTTCCAGATACTCCCTCCCTAGCTGGCAAACTCTACTGCAATTAATTTATGATAGCATAGCTTCATTACCTTCTTAGTAATCTCAATTCTTTATTAATTTCTGATTCTTGTATGTCAAACTTCTTGTTTTCTTCTAGTTTTTAATTGTCACAGAGAGAAAATCTTCATGCCGTGGCAGATCAGCCAGCTCAGTGGAAACCTAGGCCTTGATCTCCACGGCCATATTGAAGAACATTATGAGTTTTTGCTTATTCATTTGAACAGTGCTGAAGATTGAAATTAGGGTCTTGAACGTGGCAGGCAAGTGATTTACCATTGAGGTATATCCCTCAAGTGATATTTACCACTGAGCTACCTCCCCAGCCCTTTGGTAACATTATGAATGTCAATGGAGGTCAGTGGAATCCAAAGGGAGTCTGTTTCCTGCGAACAAGTCCATCCAGAGACTCTTGTATCCCTGGGATACAGATCAAGCATAACTTTTGCACAGTGGCCTCAATTGGTAGCAGGGACCACTTGGTGTATTCATTTCAGTGGCCCTAGGCAAGAGGTTCCCTCACGTGCTCTGGCTTCATTTTGATCCATGGAGCCATGGGCTAAGAAATCACCAGCACAAGCACCACCAGGAAGAGCTGAGAAAGGACAGAGGCCAAGACACCCACGGGAAAGGAATGACAAAGCAACTGGGTCAAAGAGGAGGACCCTGCGCCAACAAAGAAAGGGAAGGGCCTGCTCCTCCCAGGCTGCCGATGTCAAAGGAGCTGCAGAGCGCTTTCCTGTGTTTCCAAGTCACATTCAAATGGCTGTCTCAGGTCCACTCACAGTCCTGGGCTGGACTGAGTTATGACTACAGAATTTGAGGGGCTCCCTTAAAAGCAGTCTTCTGGTCACCCTGGTGGACAGAAGCTTCCGAGAGCATCTGCATCTGAGCAGGAACTATCTGAGAGGAAAGCAAAGGTGCTATGTTTTCAAAGGACTGACTGGTTTATACTGATAGGCTTACTGTTTCTTTCAGATATTTTATTTATTATTTGTATTTTATGCGTATGAGTGTATTGCCTCCATGTATGTAAGTGTGCCTGTGTCATGCGATACCCACACAGGTCAGAAGAGGACATCAGATTCCCTTTGAACTGGAGTTACAGATAATTGTCAACCACCATGTGGGTGCTAAGAATTGAACTCAAGTCCTTTGCAAAAACAGCCAGTGCTCTTAACCACTGAGCCATCTCTTCAGCCCCTGACTCACTGATTCATATAGTGAAACCAACACCTGCCTGGACAGAGACACATGGAGGGATGAAGAGGGCAAGGAAATGAATTTCCAGACTTAATTCTTTTTTGGATTTATTTATTTTTATTTTATGTATATGAGTGTTTTGACTGCACTGTAAGTGCACTACATGCATGCAATATCTGCAGAGCTCAGAAGGGGGCACTGGATCCCTTGGAACTGGAGCTACAGATGGTTAGCCACCATATGGGTGCTGGGAACGGAAGCTGAGTCCTCTGCAGAGCACCCAGTGCTCTTAACCGCAGAGCCATCTCTCCAGCCCCACTCCAGAACTAATTTTTTAAATGCAGCTTGAAGTCTTTCAAAATGTCTGAAAGATATCTGTCAAAATTAACCCCCAAACTGCAGCAAATGCAATCAATGACACTTGATTAAAAACCATTTTGTTTTGTTTAAGGATATTCTTGTGACAACTGATGAAATGAGATCTGGGTAGAAGTTAGAATATATTACGAGGTGAGTTTTCATAGACATTGTAGTATCGGAATTATACAAATATGTCGAGTGGTAAGAGTAAGTGTATAAAGAGTATAAATGCAGCAATATTAATAATAAATATGTAAATAATCTCCATCATTTATTACATGGACCAAAGGAGCCCTCCAGCCCCATTACAGATCATAATAGTGAAACCCACTTTAAACAACTGGTAATCGTGCTGCACTGGTTCCTTCACATGCTTTTGCAAAATCACATTGGACTATGTATACGTGTCCATGTAAAATATCAATTATGGTCATACCAGTCTGCAAAGAACAAAAAGAATTTTATCAAACTTTGGGCATTTGAGATGTAACAGAGCAGTTAAGAGCATGGATTTGGATTCACACCACTGGCGTTGTAGGACTTTTCCTGAGGAGACATAAACAGTGCCTATCCACCCAGATAGGGCACCAATGACAAACCAAAGAAATCATCCCACCGAGGGACCCAGTGAGCTTACTGGGGTCACCCACAGGGCCATGGGTGACTCAGAGGAAGCTGCACCACCACGCTAGCGTGGGTGACATCTCAGGAGAGCCGGTGCTCCCGATCAGCCTCATGATCTCGTCTTCCCACCCCAGCCTCAGTACTGCTTACGATCTTTATAACCTTGGGGAGGACTTGTGAATCCTGAAACTTTCTGAACTCCCTGAGCCTTATAAGTTCTGCTAGAGCCTTCCTCCTTCCAGAGACATTCAGCTCCATCCCTTCCTCAGGCTCGTACATTCTTTCTGTCCCCCTTCCACGATGTTCTCTGAGCCTTGGCGGGGGCAATATGATGACTATTTTTTGTTTTCATTATATTCATGACCATTTCTCTTGTTAAAGCATCAGCCATATAGTTCCCTTTGTTCAGGGGGCCAGACAAATTAGAGTGTCCCCGTATATGTCCAATATAAAATTTTTTGTCCTGTCCTTAATCAGTTGTTGCAACTGTTGTAATAAACTTAATATCATTGAATGTCCTGAAAGCAAAGCAGTTTCTATTGCAGGGAACAAATTAACTACATATTTAGAGTCTGTATAAAGGTTAAATTTTTTTGTATAGGTTTGAAAGGCCAAAATTACAGCCTTTATCTCTGCTTGCTGTGCAGAGGTCTTTTCCTCTTGATTTACTAGAGGTTATTTACCGGGGGCATAAACCGCAAATTTTCCATTTGACGACCCATCTGTGAATATACAGAGGGTGGCGTCTAAAGGTTGTTGAGAACATTTGGAAGGAAAAATTATTTCTGTCTCTTTATAAAATTTAATAAGGGGATGTTTTGGATAATGATACTTAATTTGTCCTGTAAAGCCTTGTAAAGCTATACCCCAATCTTCATTATAAGCAAAGTTTCAAATCGTTTTTTATTACAAGGTATAATTATATTATGCATTTTTTTTCAAATAGTTCTTTAGACCTTGTTCTTTCCTTAATAATAAGCAATGAACACATATACGGATAAGATGCCAACATTTTTGATTGTACATGAGGTAAATGAATCCACTCGAAAATTCCTGATTGCCACAAACATCCTGAGGGAGTATATGGCATTTTAAAAATAATTAAATCCCATTTATTGTTATATGATATTTGTTTTACTTTTGGCATATTCAATTGAGCTTCCACCAGAGCTAAAGTTTTTATTGCCTCTGGAGTCATGTGTCTTTTTGATCTAGGGTTTGTGTCCCCTTGTAATATTTGGAACAGAGGACTTAATTTTCCTGTGGTGATTTTTAAATAAGGTCTAATCCAATTAATATTTCCCAATAATTTTTGAAAATCATTTAAGGTACATAACTTATCTAAACAAATAGACATTTTTTGAGTACAAATATAATCACTGTGTATAGATTGTCCCAAATAGTTAAGAGGCTTATTTTTTTTATTGGTAAATATCTAAAAACTTATTAACATTTTAATACAATGAAAACCTGGCTGCATCTCTGTTTTAAATGTTGAAAGAGTGTAACCCAGTGTAGATCTATTATTTTAAATTTTTAATAGATAACCCATAACCTTTGTTGAAATTGAACTATGTTTTGGCTATTAACATAATATACTTAGAACATAAAAGTACATTTATCCGTACACACATATGTGCACGCACATACATACATACACACATACATACATAAGAAAGATTTGTTAGGTTGACCTGTAAGAGAAGAAAGCCATATTAAAGTAGACAGGCCAAAGTTGTTTGTAGTCTTGGAACGATCCATCTTGTTTTACTATTAAGGACTTTGGAAGAATAATAATTATGTATAATCACAACAATTATAACCATTATTAATTATTATTGTCAATAATTACTATTAAACATTATTAGTTACAATAATCATTGATAATTATTATTAATAATTGTCAATAATAGTCAATAATGAACAATTTATCATTTGACTGAATTTTTATTATTTGTCATTAATAATTATATCCAATAACAATAACTGTAACCATCAATAACAGTTACTAATAATAATTAACAACAATTTATCAAGCTCACCAGAATTTGGTTTCACTCGGACTGTTTTTATGTGGTTCCTAAAAATGAAACCTAATTTTTCTTAAAAATGTTAAAAGTGACATGTGTCAAGTATAATAAATATATAGCAGAGTTATAGAAGCTAATGTACCAACAGGAAGTCACAATAAAACATACAAGAAATTAAAGACTAGATTTGTAATACATCTAAGGAAAACAAAAGGTATGTTTTACTTTAAGTGTAAAATAGAGTCTATAAAAGTGATTAGTACTTTATACTCATACTTATACACAAAGTTTTTAGAACTTAGTTTTGGTGATGGCAATTTATAAAAGTTGTACTGAACAGAGGCACAGACATACATTCTTATCATATATGGATATACACACATTGGACAAAACACCATATACTGTTTATCAATGGTCTGATAGATTTCTAATATGTTGTTATAGAGCTGTTAATAGTATCATCCACATAGATAGGCAATTTATCCATATATTTATGTAAGAGACTCTTATCTTAGTGGTTGTATTGAATAAACTCACATACTTTGTTGTAAAACAGCTTGAAAGGAAACTGAAGTTAGAATACCTGTAACTTTAAGACAGTTTAATTTGGAGATCAAATCCAGTCTTAACAGATAATAAATAAAACCTTTAGAAAACCAGTTTAGAATTTTTTGTAGGAACTTAGGAACCCGGGTTCAAATTAGGCCTTTGAAAAAGTTTAAGAGGCATGCCAGAAGTAAACTTAATTTATGTGCACAACAGAGAATGAAAGAACTTTGAAGTGGCCACTTTTAACAGAAACCAACACAGAAGAACACACATGACACAAATCTCAGACACATGAGAGAACAGTTAACACACAGAGAACTTGCATAGACATATGACTTAATATAATGAGAGATTTACTTTTTCCCTTTTTAAATCTTATCTAATGACTTGATGTCAAGGTATAGAAAGTTTTTAGTTCTTTGATTTATTGCACACCTTGGCTGTGTAGGGCTGTGGAACTATTAATTTTGTATTGTTACATTTACATATAATTATTTGGAGTCTAAGACATTTTTTAGTTAACTTTATTAAAACACTTTTGTACTCAAAGTCACCAAATGCTAGATTGATTTACTAAATGTCTGTTTTACTCTAATTAATAATTATGTTAAGGAGGGTTAACTGTCTGGGATTTCACTATGATGGATTTTGTATTTCTAGGGGAGTGGAGCAGTAGCAGCTCCAGCTGCTTGGAGTTTGCAGCATGGGCCCTTTGTGTGCATGTTTGCCTGTGCAGGAGAGAGGGGGGTTTGTCCTAGGCACAGTTGTTGGGGTGGGCTCTTTTAGATCTGGCATGGAATGAAGGCAAAGAATTTCTTAAGATTTTTTTAAAATTTTAATTCTTTGCATCCTGAGTGAACTCCTTAAGATCCTTAAAAAGAAATCATTTTTCTAATGTCCATCTAGTTCCTTCCTTCTCGAGGAGGCTCTTTGTATATGTTTTGTTTTTCCACTTTAAAACATGTGGAAACAGAGGAACTTCTTCCTCCTTAAGTCTTCTTTACATAGGCGCTATACATCCCACCTCTTATGGCTGCAGCGTAAGTCATCCCTTGGACTACGGCTGGAGAGGCATCTATACAGGCTTTTATAAAGTCCTGTATTGTCCCTGTTTTCTTAATAGGTCTTATGAGATCCTGACAGAGCATATTGGAAAGAAACATTTGCTCTTGTCTTGATTCGTTATGCCCCATAATTTGCCTCCTCGCACGTAACCGGTCACTCTTTACCGGCGAGTCCGTGGCACCCTGGCAAGGGCCTTATCCGTTACCCAGGAAAAAAGAGAAAGAGAGAGGAAAGTTTACCTGTACAAGGGTCCCTGTTCGAGGCGCCAGCTGCCACAGGCTAACCCAGTCAGATTTCTTTCACCTGTGGGAAAATCAGAGTCTTGTACAGGAGGGCACAGATTAGGCGAAATATAATAAAATGGACATGACACCAGAGTGGTCTTGAATCTAGTGCACCTTTACTGAGATCAAGTTAAGTTTTTATACAGGCAGGAAAAAAGCGGGCTGGGAAAGCAGGCAAAAAAAGGGGGAAGGGCCGAGGTGGAACTCGCACCTGGGCTTACAAGGCCAACAAGATAAATTTGTATATCAATGAAAGTTTACTGCTCACACTGTCTTGATAAGCAATAAAACAGCAGTCTTAGAATCACAAGCCATTAACAGTCTTTGTTTCTTTTGAAGTTCCAATTTGATGTTTCTCATCCTTCCTGGGGCTAGAATTTTTCCAAGGCTGCTTGTTATCTCCAGGTTGTGATTTAAGCCACAAGCCTGAAAGGGCCTTTTAGCTCTTCATTAATTACACAGTGTTTTTCTTAAAGGAGAAATCCCCGCCATGTGCCTCTAACTAAGTGTTACACTTTAATATGTATAACTGTAGCTAAACTTTATCTTACTAACTTTATTGTAGCTTTCTGCTTAAAGGACTGAGTCTTATTTTTATTAAGTTTGGAAGGACACTTTTATTATTTGTAACTAACCTATGATCTCACTTAGTGTAATGTCTACAATATCTTTGTGGGGACTTTTAGGACAAAGGAGCCTTTAAATTTGTATCTCTGTATGATTTTACTTAGGTTTATGAGGCTTCTGTTTGCCTGATTTATTTTTAAACATGTTTAACTGTCCCTTGTCTGGGACTGAGGTTGTGCTGGGCTTGGGAGGAGAGTCAAAAGACAGTGTACAAAGTCCAACACTCATGAAGCATAACATCTTTGTAATGCATCATGATCTTAGAAGCTGAGGCCGAGTACTCTGTCACTGAACACCAGGGAGCTTAGCCTCGGGAGGCACATATCTCCTTGTCCGTTATTATGCTCACACAGACGACGCCAGAGTTGGTGTGGCAGTCTGGATATTGCCTTCCATTTAGTTGTGAGTCTGTACAGTAGCCACGACCCACTATAAAGTGAAGTTTCCTTTCATGACCAACAGAAGTTGACAGCACCAATAATCTGTAGTCAAACACAAACCTCTAGAAGGCAACTTGACAAGTACACCACATCCATTTGACAAACCAATAGTGGTGTCCTCTCCACTGGAGCCTAGGACCCCTCCAGCCACAGGCTTTTGCTCAGTTTCATAGCCAGACATGAGTTCCCTCCTGTGAAGCAGGCCTTAAATCCAATCATAAAGCAGTTGGTTGCATTCATAGCAAGCTATTACACCATTCAGGCACATCTTGCCTGGTGTGTTGATGTTGTAGTAGGCAGAGTCCATAACCAAGCAGGACTGTTGGCAACAGTCCTTCCCCAGCAGGCTGCATAGCATCTTCTATTACTGCAAATGCCAGAAAGGAAGGAGCTGTCAGCTTAGTCCCAGCTTGATTTCCAGTAACCAAAGCACATGGTGTCTTCGTCAGTAGTTCTAAGCCGGGCGTGGTGGTACACGCCTTTGATCTCAGCATTCAGGAGGTAAAGGCAGGTGGATTTCTGAGTTGGAGGGTACCATGATCCACATAGTGAGTTCCAGGCCAGCCTAGGCTACATAGTGAGACCATCTCAAATAAATGGAAAAAAAAAGTTCTAGCATGAAACCAACTATAGTGGTGATAGTTTTTATTATTTGTGGGACTTCAGGGGGACCCTATGACCAAAATTTGTAGGGAGGTAATCTACCCTTGGGCATTGGGATTTTCACTTAAACTTATGGGTCCTGATGCCTTTTCCCACCCATGCAGGGTGTTCTGGTTCAAACTCCTTAACTGCTATTTTTCTACTGTCCTTTCAGATGCTTTTCCAAATCTGTAAGACATTCAAGTGTTAGTATTATGTAATGAAACATTTATATAAAAAGTGGGCAGGACCTCTGAAAGACCACCCCTATCTGCTCTAAGCCAAGTGCCTATTGGTCTTGGATTGCTAAGGAGATATTGAAAAAATAAGTGTTAACAGATTCAGTGCAGCCCAGAAAGATTCCATCAACTCTTTTTTTTTAATATTTTATTTATTTATTTATTTATTATATTTTAAGGGATTCACAATATAAAAGCACAGTTGTTTTCAGATCACATCGACATTGCTCAGTTTGCCATACAATCAGGTAATAAATTGGCACTAGCATCCACAGAGGAGGGATACCATTCATCGTTTGTTTTTCTGGGACTGTGTTACTTCACTCAGCATGGTATCTTCTAGCTCCAGCCATTTTACTGCAAAGCTCATGATGTCATCTTTCTTTACTGCTGCATAGAACTCCATTGTGTAGATATGCCACATTTTCTCTATCCACTCATTAGTTGAGGGGCACTTGGGTTGGTTCCAGCTCCTTACTATTATGAAGAGAGCTGCAATAAACATGGCTGTGCATGTATCTCTGCGGTAAGATGAGTCTTGAGGGTACATGCCCAGAAGTGGTATGACTGGGTCAGGTGGCAAGTTCATTCCAAGTCTTCCAAGGGTTCTCCACACTGCTTTCCATAGTGGCTGTATGAGTTTACATTCCCACCAGCAGTGGATGAGTGTTCCCCTTTCCCCACAACCTCTCCAGCACTTGGTATCATTTGTTTTCTTGATCCTAGCCAGTCTTATTGGAGTAAGATGATATCTTAAAGTGGTTTTCATTTGCATTTCCTTAATGATTAGTGATGTTGA